>LOEQ01011908.1:0-21816 GCA_001685075.1 Bramus lutescens
TTTCTTTCTTTCTTTCTTTCTTTCTTTCTTTCTTTCTTTCTTTCTCTTTTTGTTGATTTGGTTTCCCTATGTATGTAGTCACTATTTTCTCCTGTGAAAGATGAGCCCCCTTTGTGTACTCAGGGAACACTCTGTGACAGTCCTGCATGCCTATCCTTTTGGTTTATTAATCCCCAAGGGATAAAACGTTCACTTTCTACCTTTATGACTCAGTTCTAGAAGAACTGTTACTATCCCCACATCAGTCACCTTTAAACCTGTTGCTGTTGCCATGAAAGTAAATGCAGTGCTGTATTTGGCCAGGACTATGTCAGATGCCCTTCCTCACAGTCTAGTGAACAGGCGGGGGTGTGGAATGTGACTGACGGCCTTATTACAACAACTAGGAAATGGCTACATAATATTCTTCCAAGGAAGAGATCCTGGAATAGATGGAAGCATTAATCCATGCCACCCACAGGATATAATGATGCCTCTGCACTGTCCTCTCCACACCCGCAATAAGGTGACTATTAGTCTGTGGCACACCCTGTGCCTTCACTTGTAGAAACATCATCGTCCTTCTCATGGCAAGTATGTTTCCCCTCCTTCCCATCCTGGCAGAACACAAACGTCACTTTCTGATCGATTCCACTGACTTAGCTGCAGTTGATTAGCTCATAATGAATACTTGATGAGGCCAAATAGTGTTCTGTGCTAAAATTTCTGTATATGGACTGATGAACATGCCCACTAGCTATGTACTAGTGGTCAGTCCAACAAGACCTGAAAATGTTTTGCCCTATGTTGTCTGGAGTAATCTCACCCACAGAGTGAAGCTGACATACAAGAATGCTTAAAAAGGAGAAAGGCAAACGTTCAAAATATGGATCCAGTGGCTTTAATTGTCATATATCTGCCCTTCCCTCGCTTTCTTTCTTAGAAGTTTTCATTGGCTAAATGAGGCACTCTAGTCTCTGGTTGTTGGCTTATACTCCTTCAAAGTTTGTTTCTTCAATTTGCAAGCAGCAGGTCTAGCTAAACTTCTTACTAGGAAAGCAAAAGAACCTGAGTTTGCATCTCTAGAACTTAGATATCTCTGGACACAGTATCACACATCTATGAGTTCAACAGTTGTATAGCCAACTGAGAATCAGGGTCATGAGAATCCCCCTTAGCTCAAGGACCAGCTAGCTGGGTATAAGTGACCCAGCAGTGACAAACTACCAAAGACCCCATCTCAAACAAGGCAGAAGGCAGGGACCAGCATAGGTTGTCCTCTGACCTCCCTCTCTATGCCCTGGCATTCATACACAACATTCACAGACAGCATACATACATATGCATTTATACACACATACATGCACATGCAGATTTCAAAAAGGAAAGTAAATTGGAAGAAATACACATCGATAAATTCTCCCATTTATTTCCATACGATCATATCCATCTGCCCTATCACATTTCTCCATGTCTATCCACTCTTTATTAAACCTATTATGACAATGACATAATTATAATTGTAGAAGTATAATTTTGGGGGGATCTCATTTTTTTAAGAAGACTCTCTCATGACACACAAATTTATATTAACTAAAGTTTCATGCTTTTATCTTTCTAATTTGTTATTATTATAAGGTATTTAATGATGAATCTAAAGTATCTAGTTTAAAAATGTTTTCTTGCTGGGTGTGGTAGCACATGCCTTCAATCTCAGAACTCAAGAGGAAGAGGCAAGCATATCTCTGTGAATTTGAGGCTAGCTTGGTCTACAAAATGAGTGCCAGGACAGCCAGGATTGTTACATAGGGAAACCCTATGCCAGAAAACTAAAAAAAAAAATTACATTAACATAATAAATATATATGAGTAGAGAATGATTGCATAGCAAAAAGCTTTAGATAATTATCTGTGGACTAGACAGTCAGAGGTAGAAAAGATGACATCTATGAATAAGCTGTCTTCCTATGGTTATTTGAATCAGGCACAAAAGCTAGGCTTTTAAGACTGCCCACTTTAGCATGCTAAATATTGTTTTCTCTAGCAAGGAATGAACAATGGCTTCTGTGGGTTAAATGTTTTGCTTGTTCAAGTCAGTTAGCTAGTGATGGAGGCTAATCACTTGACTTTTGATATTTACTATGACAAGCAGTCCAGTGACTGCCAGAATACAAACAGCACTACTCACAATGGAAAATAAAGTGAGCCATGGATCCCACAGAGAAGTTTCATTTTCTACGAGGTATACAGAAATATCAAAAAGCTGGATGACTCAGAGACCTAGGGTAAAATCAAATATGACTGACAAAGAAAGTCAATGAAATGATTCCTAATGGTATTGTGGTTTATTCATAGGATGAGTGACTTGCCCAATTCTCATCAGAAAGACTACCTCCCCAGCTGCTAGAAACAGATGCAGAGACCCACAGCCAAACATTAGGTGAAGCTGGGGGAACTCTGCAGAAGAGTGGTAGGAAGGATGGCAGGAGCCAAAGAGGTCCAGGACAGCAGGAGAACACAGCCCACAGTTTCAAATAGCCGGGTCTCACTGTGCTTACAGAGATTGAAGTAGCCATCACTGGGCCTGCATGGGTGGGGTGTGCACCAGGTTTTCTGCACACATGCTGTGGTTCTTTATTTTGGGGATTTTTGTTGGACTCCTAACAATTGGAGTGGGGGTGTCTCTGACTCTTTTGCCAGCTCTTGGGACCTTTTTCCTCCTTTTGGGTTGCCTCGTCATACCTTGAGGGTACATGCCTAGTCTTAATTCATACTGCTATGCTAAATTTGATTGATATCACTGGGAGGCTTGTTCTTTTCTGAAGGGAAACAGAGGATCTGGAGGAGTGGGGAGTTGAGGGGCATGACTTGGAGGAGGTGAGATTGCAGCTGGGATGTATTATAAGAGAGGGGAATAAATAAATAAAATAAGATATGAAAAAAAATCAAAAAGTAGAAATCTATGGGTGTATTCAATTGGTATCATATATTTTACCCAAAGCCACCACAGAGTATTTTTCTAAAATAAAAATTTTCTAAAATAAAATGAAAATTGAATTATTGATAGTATTTTTATAAAATGCTTCAGACTGTACTCAGTATTTCATATACATTTTATTCTAATGACATATCTCAATCAGGAATAGTCACACTCCCAGTGTGCAGAGACCACTCACGGTGTGGAATTATTGTTTTGGACAACACAACCCTAGAGACACAGAGGCAGAGAGAATTTCACACTCTTTACTGTAGCAATGCATTATGACAAAAGTATCTCTTTCATTCTAAGAGACTGGAACTTTTTCTGGATCTCACTGCCAGAGCTAGTAAAGTATGTTTGGTCACTTAAGACTTCTTTTTTGTTTGGTTGTTTGCTTAGTTAGTTAGTTAGTTAGTTTTAATATTTTAATTTAATTCAATTTTTTTTTCTGAGACAGGGTCTCTTGGTGAGGCTTTGGTGCCTATCCTGGAACTCACTCTGTAGACCAAGCTGACCTCAAACTCAGAGATCCTCCTGCCTCTGCCTCCTGAGTGCTGGGATTAAAGGCTTGCACCACCACTGCCTGACTAAGACTTCTATCTTAGTATGCACTTAACCTGTTTGGTTAACTTGCCTTTGAGGGAACGCTGTAGCTATCAACCTCACTTGCCTTGGATTTCCAATTTAATCAGCTTTACAAAATAAGCCACTGCATAGTGATAGCATGAAGTCATATACTTTCCATGTCTGTGATCTAAGAGTAATGTGTTTGTGTTGCCATAATAATTTACAGCAAACAGCAAATATACGCTGAAAACAGTGTTAGAAAGTGAATATCCATGATAAATGTTGAAGCCAATATACAAATACTGCTTACTAAGCAGTGATGTTTGTAGTACTGTTTTCATCTGATCAACTGGGGTCAGCTGGAATCAGTGATTTATACAACTTTCATAAAGATTTTGGTGAAGTTATCCTTTATTCCATACTCATGTGACTTTTTTTTTATGATGTTCACTAAAAATAGAGAAAAACCCTTTGCATGGAGAAAAACACTCAGGAGACATACAAGTCATACAAAGACTTGGCCCAGAGACACACAGGGACAGATTCACAAGACAACTTTTTGGACAGGGTTAGATCCAGACTCAAACAACAGACAGAAGACACAGAAGCATGACATAGAGAATTCAATCTAGGCTTGTCCTTGGTTATGGGACATCAAGAGTAAGTGCTTTGGTTTCTTTCTTTAATGCAGCTCTGGTGGGTTATCGGTGACTGAGTTTATTATGAATGCATTTGAACCGACTGCACAGGATCTTTCACAAGACAATGTAGGCAAGTGTTTGTGTTTCTAAGCATCTTTTCTGTGGATAAATCTAACAAATGCCCATAAAATCATTTCTTACTTTTGAGATAAAGAATATGTTGATCTTCTTCATTCTTTCATAATGGTTAAATATTAAAAGCTATTTTGTTTTCTTACATTTTATTGCTTTACACTTTCAATAGTACTTACTTAAAAATGTCCCCATTACTCCAGTGCCTGCCATTATGTATATTTTAGAAAATGACAAAATGATCATAATGATGTAAAGATGCTTTTTTAAGGACTGAAAAAGACATTTGAGAGTCTTATTTCCTCCTTTTAAATGACAAAGATTGGCTTTAAGTTACGTTTATATATTACAGTTAACTATTTAATTTTGTGCATGCAAGACTTAATTGGTTTCTTACCAAATCTTGTGAGAATGTGGAGCTGTAGTTTAAAAAAAAGTAATAGAAATTACACTTCTTTCATTCTATATCTTAAAAAAGAAAGACAATCTCACTGGTTGTCCTTTGTACAGCAACAGATGAGGCCCCATGTAAGGCTAGATTCCTAAATGTATTTTGGTACCTTCAAATGCTCTACTATGGCTCAATAGCCAGATCCACTCGTTTTATGTAGTCCAAAATGTGATAATAATTGACTTCTTTCATTTATTTTTTCATTAAGCAAAAATAGACTTTCTTTCCGTGCTGGCTTGTCTTATGTCAACTTGACATAAGCTAGAGTTCTCAGAGAGGAAGAAACCTCAATTGAGAAAATTCCTCCTAAGTTCAGGCTGCAGGCAAGCCTGTAGGTCAGCTTCTTAATTAGTGATTGACTGGGGAGAACAAAGCCTATTGTGGGTGGTGTCGTCTCTATGCTGGTAGTCCTCCATGCTATAGGAAAGCTGGCTGAGCAAGCAGGCCATGAGAATCAAGCCAGTGTCAGATCCCCCGGCCTATGCGTCAGTCCTGCCTCTAAGTTCTTTCTGTTTGAGTTCCTTTCATGACCATCTTCCAAGATAAACTATTACAAAGAAGAGTAAACAAAATAAACCCTTCCCTCCCCAAGGTGGTTTTGCTCATGACAATTCATCACAATAGTAGCCCTGACTAAGATTCTCTCCAATGGCAGTTTCCGTAAGAAAGGGCATGTTTTTGCTTTGTACCACGATACCTTAGAACAATAACTGAAACATTTAATACATGTTTGTTGAATGAATAGCATAAGTAATGCAAAGACAAGACTGTTTAAACATGAAACAGGACCTGCCTCTTAGTGTCGTAAGCAGCCAGCCTGTAAGGTAAAATGTTAGTAGGGACTGCAGACATGGCTCAGTGGTTAGAACTCTTTGCTCTTCTAGAGGTTTGGGCAGCTCCAGGGGATCTCACACTCTCTTCTGGCTTCTAAGAGAACCTGCAGTCATGTATACATCCCCATATCTCATAACATATAATTAAAATAAAATAAATTTTAAAAGTGCAAGCACAAATAGGAACCAAGTCATCAGACACAGTATGTCATACTTTGTAGGAAGTTTGCAGAACACACTATAAATGGAACTCTTACCGACATCCCATGAATCAAGTATCTGATTCCATGGATTAAAATACTGAGAAAGTAGAAGTGTGTACAGTTTTTCAAAGCTCATGGCACTGAATGAGCAGTCAGAACTGACTAGCTTCATCTGACTTCTAAGCTGTGCTTTCGTTTGAATTGGCTTCTTCGGCCTGTAAATCACTGTAATGACTATCTAAATTATTCTATTATTAATAAACCTTGGGAGTCAGATAATAGGGTATACTCTTGGTAGGTCCACAAGGCGATAGAGAAGAGCCCAGCTGACCCTGTTCTCTGCTTTTCCAAGATCCCCTGAAGGCCAGTGAAATTCCTAAGCCCCTCTGTCTTCCCTGTGTCCCTCTCTCCCCATCTGAGTCTGTCAAAAACTCGTGACTTATTCTGGTCAGCTGAGCAGGGACTCTGTCTTCTGTATCAAGATACAGTTTATTGACAGTTTGAGGGAGCATAGCAAACAAATCTCTTGCAACAAAGCATTGTGGGCAAAATGATTTAAAATGACAAGATTCTGTTGCCTCATAGTTCTGGAGACTGGCATAACCATGGTGTCAGCAATGCCAGACTCCCTCAGATATGCTTCTTCTAGCCTCTGATGTCTGCTGTCATCCTTGGTAATTCTCTGTCTATAGATAGCTACATCACTATAGTCTCTGATTGAAGCTTCACTGCTCCTCTTTCCTCTGTCTGAACTTCTCTTCTTCTAAGGATGCGAATCATATTGGCTTAAGATCCTCTCGCGCTCCTGTGTGACCTCAACTAAACCAGATCCACAATGATACTTTTTCCTCATTAGGTCACATATGGAGGTTAAGACTTCAATATTTCTTTGAGGCATCCAATTTTATCTTAGCACTCCAACCATACTTGATACTCATCAAACAAAGATATTTACTAAATAACTGAGACTTCATTCTGTGAGGCCTCTTGTTGATGTAGAGATCAAGTACAAAGCACCATTATTCCTGTAGTTGGGAGGCAAAGGTTGATTTCCATACAGGAAATATCAATGGCGGGTAATGTATTCACTGTGAGTGTGAGGAGACAGTATCATGTTAGAAAAGACATGGTTTACAGAAGTATACCAGGAACAGAGAAGAAAATGCTGGAAGTCAAGATAGAAACAACATGCAAAGAGCAGACATAAATAGTGGGAATTGCTGGAAACTCCAGAACTCAAGGTCAGAAGAGACCTGGATTTCAGTCAAGAACGACAAACAGTAACACAGAAAGTGGAGAAGCCACAGCACAATGTCAGGCCAGTTGAAGAGGGACAGAACAGAGCAAGAAGAGAAAGGGTCACTGTATGTTAGCATTATGGGGGGTGAGAAGTTGGGTCTTAGTGGACAAGTAGGTCTTTGAGGGCAGAGCCTCGTCTTTGAAGACCATCAGAAAGTGATACTAAGTGATATCCAGCTTCTTATGCGGCTTTTGTTAACTAGGCTGCCATTGACAACAGCATGCAATGTTGCCTTTAAAATTCTATGAACTGAACTTTTTCATTCTTCCTTCTCCTCCTCTTACTCCTCCTCCATTTATGTATCTTCCTTTATGAAACACAGGAGCTCGTGTATTCAGGCTGGCCTCAAACTTGCTATGTAACTAACTGTAAATACCTTGAACTTCTAATCTTGCTTCTACCTTTTCTTATTATTTTTGAGATTATAGTATAATTGCAACATTTCTCCCCTTCTTTTCCTCCCTCCAAGCCCTTTACTATATACCTCCCCACTCTCCTTTGAATTCATAATCTCTTTTTACACTGACTGGTATTGCATGCATACATGTATATGGATATACATATATTCCTGAATATAACTTGTTTGGCCTGTAAAATATTAATTGTATGTCTGTCTTCAGGGCCAGTCATTTGGCAACATAACTAGTTGCTGTGTTCTTCCCTGGGTAAGACCACCTCTCCTGCTCCCAGCTATTCTCAGTTGTCTATAGTGGGGTTTTGTTGTGTGTAGAGTTGGGTCCTTCTAGACTTTTCTTCATTCACTTTGGCATGTCCATTGGTGTCATATTTTCTCAGCTCATGTTTGGGCAGTCATCTTGGTGAGACTTAATGGGTATAGCTTCTGATGTTATTAGGAGACACAACTCACAGCAAATTCCCTGATCCTCTAACTCTTAAAATTTTTCTCTAGTTTTTATTGATCCTTAGACTTGGGAGTATTTTGTAGATGTATCAGGACTAGGCTCCACAACTCTTCATTTTGATTGGTTGTGGTTTTCTGTAATGGTCTCTGTCTTATGCGATGAGTATATTGTTGGATAGATAGAGATCATTACAGAAAATCAAAACCAATCAAAATGAAGACTACACACACACACACACACACACACACACACATCTTTTAAATGTTTGCGTGTTTTCATAAAAAAAGAACCAGACACCAATAAAGTCTAGTAACCCATTTGATCCAGCCTCTAAGAATGCCTGTTATAGCTTCTTCAAAATTCTACATCCAGAACAACTTCAAAGCTGCTGACTGAGGTGGTCCAGCCTCACAGATTACTTAAGATAAGCTCTGTACTTTCTCATTACACAGAAACTAAACAAAAAAATAATGCAGTTAGATCTCCTAGAACTTGACCATTATTCCAATTTTCTCAGGGTCCTCTAAAGATACCATCATCACCATCATCACCTCCAGACAGCCCCAGACAGGAAACAATCTAGAGAACATGATGCCCACATTCCCAAGAGGTGGGGCAGGTGGTTTTTGGTTATCCAGTGGGTTATGAATGTTTGTCATTATTTAGAAGAGTCAGTTGAAAGTTGTTACTAGTCATGGTCAGGAAGGAAACTAAGCAAAAGAGATTAGATTCAGGGATATCATTCTGTAAAAAATGGGGATATAAACATGATAAGATAAAAGGGCAGATTATAGAATCTACTCCCAAACTAAAAAGCAACTACCAGTCTGAAATATTTCACATTGGTATATGATTTTTATAATGATACAAATTTAATGTTATTTTGTTATATTGTATTTATGTTTTTATTCTTGTTTAAGGTATTGTACCTATGCAACTCATTTAAAATATTTAATGTATAATTAATAAATACATGCAAGTAATTAGTCATCTATAATAATCAAGCATATAGTCATGTTAGGTGTGTTTTCAAGATTAAACAGAGATGTGTTTTTAGATATATAAGTTGTCTTCAAACTTCTCTGAAGTACTTCAGAGATCTATAGAATATGACATTTAAGATGTTTTAATAATCTGAAACTTTTCATGACAGTAAGAGACATCTACTCCTGGCAACACCAATTTACTTCAAAAAGGGATGGTGGGCATTGAAGAACTTCCATATGGAGTTTTCTTTTATTGTGGCAAAGTTGATTGCTGACAATATGCTGTCCAAATTGCGCAAGTAGGACACAAAAGAAGGTGACTGCTAAATTTTACCATGACAAAGAAGGACAACGCTTCAGAATCCTTCTGCTTTGCAGAAAAGACATCTTAGGCCTGTAGGCCAAAGAAGGAAGTCCCAAACTTATAGAGGAACCTTGGGTGACTGTGAAGGCAGCCGGCTATTTTTGTCATTTCTATAGTCTTGAAATTGTTTGCTCTGCACTTCCTATATAAGCAGGTAATATTTTACCATTTCTTTCCATGTCTTTGATGGGGTTGAAGACTAAATAGTCATAGTTACAATTTTCCTTGTTACAAAAATCTCACAAAAAAGGTATAAAGTGTGCAAGGTTGAGAGACATAAAAGCTTGTTTATCTAAGAAGAAGTTTTAAGGTATAAAAAGATATTTTTATGATAGTAATACAAGTTATGATAAGAAGTGGTTTAGGGACAGAGCTGTGTTGGTCCTCCCGGGGTCCAGCAGAGCCAGGCCTGGAGAGTTATTCTCATAACTAATTTTTCATGTAGTGGCATGGGCGAGGGAGAGATGCCCTTCCCACCCCACCCATCAATGCCTAAGGCAGGTGGGATAGCTGGCCCCGAGGCCAGATGGGTGGGAAAGCTGCTCCTGCCAGCCACCAGCTGCAGCACTTAGGAAAGCAGATGGTGGACTTCACCTAGGCAGCACAATAGAGCCAACCCCATTGGCGAAGGTGTGGGCGAGCCAGCCCCAACATTCTGCACATGGAAGTGGTGTCCCCATTACCCACCTGTCACATGGCAGCATGAGTGGAAGACAGATGTCGTCCACCCCCACCCATCAATGCCTTGGCAGGTGGAAGAACTGTCCCTGAGGTCATAAGAGCAGGAGAGCTAGCTCTGCCTCTCAGGAAAGTGGCCTCTATGCCGCACCAGGGCAACAGAGTTGAGCTGGCCCTGAAGGTGTAGGTGTGGGAGCTCTAACCAGGAGGACATGAGAGCAGGAGAATTGGCCCCATCCCTTGTTCATTACTCCGAAGGGTGAACTTGTCAAGGTCATTCTGGGGAGCCCACACTGGTGGTGAGGACAAACATAGACCCTGAAAGCATGTGTTCTGCTGAAAAACTGTCACATTCTAATACATGTATTTGAATATAAATATTATTTATGATTCAGGACAAGGAAAATTGGATTTTAATAGTATCAACAGTTTATAAGCTAAAGCATTATGTGATAGAAGAGTCAAAAGCACAATGGAAGGAACTCCTTCTAAAGTGGGCTTGTTAATGTCTGATTCTATGGTGTTCTTATACAAATGCGGGCAAACTGGCTCTAGCGTCCTAGCAGGCTCTGCATGTTCTCACGGAGGATACCTCTTTTCATGTGTGGAGGTGACATCCATCTTAAATGCACTGTGACCAGGGGGACTATGTCCAGGCAAATGACTTTAGTGTTGTTTCAGTTTAATACCTGTGGACTGCTGGTTCTGGGAAATTATTTTGCTGTTTAGAGCCATCTGTTTTTGTGGGCTAACAAACACTCACACAAAGAAAATCTCATTGCTTGGCTTTTGTGTCTAAAATGGAACAAATCACATTGAAATATTTCATTTCTCGAGACTCATGCTTTCAAGTACTTCCATAAATAGAAGGTTTGGAAATGCCATCCCCAGCACAGATACAATACTCTTGATGGGGAAAGATGAGCTATGTGGCTGTGCCTGTTAAGAAATAAAGAGGAATAGAAAAGGAATAGGGGCAGTATGCTGGGAGCCCCATCCTCACAATGAAATCTTCCAAAAGAACATACTCTCACATGCCAGTACCAATAGAATAAGGTCATTTCACATTTAAACAAATTACAAAGTCTCTTGCTGTGCAGCAGGCAGGCAAGCCTGGAGGAAGTAAGCTGGAACTGAGTTATCACCACACGCGTGGCTTGGTAGGAGAACTGTGTTTCCTTTACTGTGAAACTGCTGCTCTTACTCTGCCATCTTTCTTGACAAGATTCAGAGTGATGGTGGCCTGAGGCTCCATCAGTTGAGCAAGGCAGAGTCAACTGCCAATTTCTCTGATGCTTGCCTTCCTGCCTGATTCTTTCTGGCAAAGACCAAGAGTGAACAACAACATGAGAGTGTTTCATCCTCTGACTTCAGTGGTCAAATGCAACTTTCGAAGGACCTGTCGGCTGTTTTGGTTATGACTCCCTCATTGCCTGGGTCTATAGTGGTAGACTTTATGAAAATAGAAACTCAGAGCGTCACTGCAAGCACTCACCCACATAGCCACGTTTGACAGTCAGAGGTCTCCAATAGACATTTGCCTTTGTTGGAGGTTTTTAAGTGTGATCATGACAGATGTTCAGAGAGATTATCTTCCCATCTCTACCCTGCTTCCTTGCAACTAGTACATGTATGCTTTGCTTGAAAATAGCCTCTCTTTTATAAATAGATGAAGCTTGAGGCCTTCAGTGGTCTGAAGCCAACAGTACTCATCAAACATGTGTTTCTCTGACAGATAGATGCTCCTTTGTTTCAGACTGGCAGCAGTAAGTGCTGCTTGCCTTTTTGTGCCACAAGCTACCTGATGCTAACCAGAGGAAATTTCAAAGCTACTTTATGTCACAGGGAAACTTCAAGAACTTGTTGCTCTAACAGTGGCATACTAGATAGTAAAGATTTTTTGATGCCTATTTACTTTGTCGCTAATCCCCCTCTGGGGGTTTCAAAGTGAACAGGCATAATAAAAAGCTTCTTGCTGTTTCTCTTCAAATTTAAGGATTGACTGCACCACATGCCTCTTCTAGACTTATTTGGTTATCTCTAAGCAAAAGCTTTTCTCCCCCAAAGTCTCAACTCCCAGTGATAGCTGAAGAGTGTTCTATTTGACGCACATATTTCTCAGTCAATTTATGACACCTTATGTCACCAGCTAATGTCACATGCAGTGCTCTGAGATTGGAAAATGGGAAAGTACTAGGGGTTGAAGGCTTCTTTGGAAACTTCTATAAATGGAACATTTGTGGCACAATTGGGCTAGGAAATAATGCCTTGGTTCTATTTGTATTTTTATTGCTTCTTATTCCTTTAACAATTTTTGTGGCATTTTCTCATTATTTTCATGTTCTATGTAAAAAATGTGTACTTGAGATGTTGCTAGAAACTCTGTGTGTGTGTATGTGTGTGTGTGTGTGTGTGTTAGTTAATTTTTCCTCTAGGCAAACAAATTTACGTTATAAGAACATAGCAGGTCTGGAAAGAATGTTCTCATTCCAGTGTGGTCCTTTGGTGCTAGAAAGCCAAGTGTGGGCATCTCCTGCCTCTATGGGCAACTCTTGAAATACAGATCAGAGCAGAGTAGGCACAGGAGGCAGAAAGCCCCTTCTTCAAGAGCATCCTAGCTCTTGTTCAAGCACCACACTGCCCAAGTTCCTGCTCTGTACTCAAGGTCATGAGGACTTCATGTGGAAATGAAGGCATCATTTAGATGGGCTTTTCCTACTTGGGTGGTAAGCCACCTTAAGTTTTAAGGGCATTAAAGAATTTTTACAAAGTCACAAAACAAGTCAGCAACAGGAAAGTAGACAGAAGTCTTTCTTCTTCTGGATACTGAGGCATAGTGTTTTCAGATTGTCTCCAAGCTTTAGTGGAGGCTTTAGAATTATGCGTCCCTACATGAACTAAAACAGCAGGCCCATACACATGCATTTTGACTGATCATTTCCTTCTTGATGCAGTCCCTTTTATTTTTTTCTTCCCATAACTCAACATGGCTTACATTCTGAGTCAAGTCATCCACTTGAGTTGACTCCCAAGCACATGAACTAGAGCCTGTATTCTGGGACATTGCCACATATCCCAGAGCTTGGGGACATAGAAAGATTAGAGTTGTATTGGATATAGTGATTAGATTAGAAAATTGGCTTTTCCTCCCCCTGACTAAGGGCAAAGTCCTCCTTCTCATGTGGCTGCCAATGAGCCCTAGCTCCCAGGCAGCTGGTGTGCCTGCCCTTGAGTGTGAGCTGTACCTGTGACCTGCTTATGACTAAGAGACTACAATAAAGGTGATGAGATGTCACACAGAAAATTGGCACTTCTCTCTCACTTGTAGGCTGACTTTAATGGGACTAACTGCCATGGCATACATTGTCATAGGGTGGGAGAATCATGTGCCCAAACCAACCAAGACCCAGCTAAGAATGGAGGCCCTGGCTCCAATAATTTCTGTGAACTGGATTCTTCCAATAGTTGTGTACATTTGGAAGTGGATTCTTCCCCAGTTGAACCTGGAGGTGAGACATCAGACCTAGCTAAGATTCTAAGGCAGACTAACCAAGTAACACACACCTGGACACACATCTGGGTGGTTTAAGCAAAACCAGGGTCATTTCCTGCAGTATTGGATTAATCATACACGTCTTGTTAGCAGCTGTGAGAGAGCCAGGATCTGCTCCTTTGCATTATTCCATGATTCAATGGGTTCTTTTACAATCATAAGAAGAAGCAAAAGACTGATTACCTCTCGAGACAGTGTTCTGTAGAGCAGACAACTATGCTGGAAGCCTCTCTTCTGTCTCTTCAGAATTTCATCCCAATGACTGAAGCTGAAGTAGCAAACTGGGGACCAATGAGCTGAGCTGCAGGGATCTGAGGACAAGGCAAACTTTCTTATAGCAGAGTTAGTAGACATGAGCACAGTTAATTCCTTTTGTGACATATATCAGTGCCTTAAAGTGCCTTGGTAGCTATCCCTATGTCTTTATTTTTATTACTTTATTTATTGATTGATTGACTGATTGATTGTGTGTGTACTTTGTGTGTGTGCATGCATGTTTATCATCACATTCATGTGGAGGTAAGAGGACAATTTACAGAAATTGGTTCTCTTCCACTATGTAGGTCCTTGGGACTGAATTCAGGTCATAGGCTTGAGGGCAAATGCCTTTGTTCCTTTACTATGGATCCATCTCACCTACTACAGCTTTCCCTGTTTTGTCTAGAAGGAGACACCTACAAAGCCATCTGGGTCAAATAAATGCACTTAACACTAGTCAGCTTCTTTAGAAATTAGGAATGGGGTATTTTTGGCTTTTACAAGTTGATAAAATGATATCTTCCTTGGGAATTATAAAGTAAGTGCTTGGTGATTCTTCTATCTTGGAAACTTCTTTGTTTTGTTGTGTATTCAGTTGCTCTCCTGAGTGAAAATTGCACTAATGACAGAGAAGACAAGTGGGGACCTCTCATAATCCTGGCTCCTGTTCTCTGGAGTTTGTCCTTGACACTGGAAACCTCTCCTAGTGCAGTCCCTGAAGACTATGTAGTTGACCATGTTGCCCAGGCTTGCATGCCTCCATTAGTCAGCAACAAGCTTCTCTGCATTGAGTCTGCACAGCTCATTCAGATAAGACACTTTTAAATTAAAAAATTAAAAAAGCCCTCAGCTATGTACTTAATCCTTGGAGAAATGCATGTCAATTACTGGCAGATAACATGCCCACTAACAGGTGACTGTTACTTGTTTCCTACTTCAAGATTACTGGTGGGATCAGCGTGAAAGAACAAGTTTTCTCAGAAACACCAGAGAAGCTGGGATTGTCCAGTGTTTAAAATAAGGTACAATTTAGCCTTTCTTCATCGTCTGATCCCTTGATAGTCTGAGGTTCTGAGGTCCTACTATGTTCCACAAATGTTATGCTTGACTCCCTGACTATGACCTCAACAACACTGTCTTTGTTCATGTGGGACAGCGATAGAATAAGACTAGACACTAGGGAAATGGAAAGTTAGAATGCCACTGGATAAGAGTTACAGCAATGTCTGACCTTGAGTACATACAAAAAGACCACTTCCTACTACACAAAGAAACATAGGAGAAGTTAGAGAAGGCTGCTGTTCAGTTGCCTACCATGTGAGGCTTGAGTAAGCTCAATGCTTTGGGTCACAAGCACTCTGACTAGCCATCAGAATGTTAGTCTTGATACACCATTTTGGTACATACATGCATACTTCCATTTTTATTTCATTAACAACACAAGGAACATGCAGATAGTAGACACATCGGAATGCTGTATCTATAGATGGAATTGTATGTAGTTATTGCAATGCTGAGAATAATGATAAAGAGAATATATGGAGTACTGAATGCATGCACCCTCACCACCACAGGTTGTATTTTTGTGATTGCATCCCAACATGTTAAATCTTAAAAATACTGTGACCTGATTTAATAAGAATTTTATCCCTAGAACAACTGCTGCCACTTGTGAAATCGAGAAGACTTTATTCATAAACCTATTGGCCCTCAGTCCATTGGCTTTGCCTGACATCTTTGGTTAAGCTGTGAAAAGCATTTGGCTACTGAGTGAGCGGCCTGTGCGATGTTGCTGTTCATGCTTACAGCTTTTGCTGGCTCAGTCTAGAGTGGTGGTCTTTCCAGCTGGCAGAACAGGGAGCAGAAGGTGCCAAGCCCTGCTGGAGCATTTTAAAACAACATTGTATAGAACGTAATTAAGTAGGAATGACTGAAGACCTAATGCCTTTCCTGCCTGTAGTCATGTCTCTAGTGACCTAAGAGGCTCATCTTTGTAGTTTTGGGAAGACATTTTATGGCATACACATAAAGTTAATGGCAAATATGAGACTCTGTTGTCATCGTTCAAATTCTATAAAATGCTAAGCATTCTGCAGAATTATCTGATTCAATTTTCACAACTTTATTTATTATTGAGTGTGAAAGAGATCCATAATCATAAAAATGGGAAAATATAACAGGGATTAAGCCTTCATGTTCTAGAGTAAGCATAACCACAGCCTGGCTTTGCAGGGTCATTCTTGTGCATCTCAGAACCACCGTCCCCTGCAGCAGTCTGACAGGTTGGCCTCCAATGAGTCTTACTATTACCTGTTTTCTTCACTGGCTTGCTTATGATAGTTTCTGCCATGAGAGTCCCTCGTGGCGAGGTTGGAAAATGAGGCTGTATCTTCCTGTCATTCTCTGTCAAAGACTGTTTCTGGTGAAAGTTTGGTTCTGGATTTCCCAGAGATCTCCATATTTGTTCTCACTGAAGCTCCTGCACTTATTTTCAGCTCTCTTCCCTCCCAGGCTTCCATGCTTTTTTTGTTTCATTTTATTTACATTTGTTTTTTATTATTTGGTATTTAAGTTTTTCTTACTCTTTAAAAATGTGTTCAAACAAATTAATTTTTTGTGGTATCTCTGCTGGAAATTTATTCAGCTTGACCCATCTAGGAAGAGGGAATCTCGCTTGAGGAACTGCTTTTATGAACAGTCAGCCTATTGGTATTTGGGGGATGTTTTCTTGATAGGAGGGGCAGGCCACTGTGAATGGTGTCATACCTGGGCATGTGTCCTGGGGTAAATAAGAAAGCAGGCTGAGCACGCCATGGAGAGCACACTAGTAAGCAGCACTTCTCCATGGCCCCTGTTTCTGCTCCTGCCTCCAGGTTCCTGCCTTGGCTTCTTTCAATGATAGTAAATAACCCATAAGCTACAATAAACCCTTCCTGTTTCAAGTTGCTTTCATCATATGTCAGTGTTCATCATAGCAACAGAAAAGCACACAAGGACAGTGTCCCTCTCATGATAGTCCAGTGATCATGTATGCTCAGCCTGCTATGTATGCTCTCACACAGTCTGAAGTTATAATATCTTTTTATAAATTTACTAAGTAGTAACTCATATGCAATGATATTTAGCAACTTTAAAGGTACGCATGAATTTTTTTTTTACTTCGTGTTTTTGTTGGTTAATGTTTGTGGTCTGTGTGTGTGTGTGTGTGTGTGTGTGTGTGTGTTCAATATAAGTGACGCTTTTTAAGATTATGAAGTCAAAATGATTCTTTATTTTAAAAAATCCCCACAGCTCTATTTAACCCACGCTATTTGTGGGAGGTGAGGAAGAAGTGACTCACAAGACCACATAAAAAATGCTTGTGAAAACGCAGAGAAATGGTGACAGGCATTGAAGTGCTGGTCTCTGAAAACACATGTAATGAACTGGGCTGGGGGTGGGGAAGACACAATCAAGAACTGATTCCAAACACTAGGGAAAATATCTGCTCTAAAGCTAATAAAGAAGGCTAAGATCCTGAAGCATGGGTCATTTTCTGTTAGTTCAATGCTCAAATGTTGCTCTTAGCCATTTTAAGATAGAACGTCTATGTGCTGTGTAGTGCGCCAGGAAGCATTTTGGACGTCTGCTATTGCTGAACTCGTTGTGGGCATGTGACCATTGAGTTTACAGATGTTAAAAGTAACTGGAGACCCCTCAGGGACTCCAGACACGCCCGTGAAGAAGGACAGAAGTCATACACCCAGTGCGAACTCTGATGGCCAGTGTTCGTCCTTCTACAGATGACAGCCTGGGTTCTTGGAGAAAAGGTCTCTTAGACGCTTTGAGGAACACCCAAGGCCTAGTTCTTCAAAGTAAAATGATTCGTCCCAGTTTATTAGCAGGAAAAAGAAATAAAAGAGAAACTTAGCTCTGTGACCATTTCCCCAACAGTCTGTCTAAAACATAGCTGCAATTAATTTATTGAACATATTTTCTCACAGTTTATTTTTAGAAAACTGCTTCTCACATGAGTACAGAGAGAAACAAACCACATGATCAAATGTTAAGATGTCCTATCATGAGTCTTTTGACCACATTTTGCTCTAACCTCCTCTCTGAGAATCTATGTGACCTTGGACTTGCTGTTCCTATTCTTTCCATGATAGTGATTTGAATGGGAACAGTAGAACCAGGAAGGGTGGAAGAGTTCACTGGGATCCTTCTCCTTACAGTGAGAGACAACTCCTACAATTCCTGAAGAGAACCTTTGTGAACCACATGCTCCAAATACCAAAGGCATTTTATAGACCTACTTCTACTGCAGGCAAAGAGCCCAGACTGCCCTGTGCAACCACACAGGCACTTATGCAAGAATGAAAGCCCAGATCCTGAAGTGCCTGCACGTTTTAGATCTGTTGATGCCTGGGTAAAACGTGCAGTTGAATAGATGGCAGAAATTTCCCTCCAAAGCTTGCCTGGTCTTGCCAGGCAAGAGAAGTGCCCTTCCATCATTCCTAATTGTACCTTTTAGACTGTTTTATAATTACTGCACACTCCTGAAGCGGAGCTGTGTCTCACACGTTCGAAAACTTCCCAGAACTATATTGCCCATTTGGAACTCCCTGAAGGGTGACTGCCTGAATGAGGCTGCAATGCTCAGAAAGGAAGGGGCTCACCCCAAACATTTCCCCAGCTCCCCTTCACTTGTAACGTACCTCAGTTCCATCCAGAGGTACAACCCAGAGCTTGCACAAGTGTAAATGAAAAATAAACTTGATGTCAGGATAAACAGTGAAATAAAGCTTGTTTTGTTGTTGTTGTTGTTGTTGTTTTCCCCTCAGAGTTGGGAAGAAGACCTCAAAATTCATTGTGATCACTTAGTAAATAACAGCACCAGTCAGGAAAAATAAATGTCAGGTGCTTGTGTCCGGGACCCCATCCTCCCTCCTTCCTTCGTATGCTCCTTTCCCTTTCCCTACCCCTTTCCACTTTGTTTTCTTTCTCTCCATTTTTTTTCTCAGTTTTTCGAGACAGGGTTTCGCTGTAGTTTTAGAGCCTGTCCTGAAAAATAGCTCTTGTAGACCAGGCTGGCCTCGACTCCCGAGTGCCCAGCAGTGGTGGCGGCGCATGCCTTTCTCTCCACTCTTAAACTTTTAAATAGATAAAATGAAAATATACAAAGTAAGGGAAGTGTGAAGGGACCTAACTGATGTGGGATTTCCCTCTGTAAATGCTCTGAAGGTATTCTATTGCCATTGGTCAATAAAGAAGCTGCTTTCGCCCAATAGCTTAACAGAGTAAAGCCTGGCAGGAAATATGAATAGAGAGGTAGAGCCAGAGCAGGAGGAGGCAGGGAGAAGCCATGGAGCCTCTGCAGGAGACAGGCACCTCCTCCAGAGCCTGTGGAAACTTTGCCATGACCTCGTGGTGATGATACACAGATTAATGGAGATGGGTTAGTTTAGGAGATAAGAGTTAGCTAGAAATATGCTTAAAATATTGGCCAAACAGTATTGCAAATAATATAGTTTCTGTGTGGTTATTTCGAGTCTGAGCAGCCAGGAATGAACTGACAGCCTCAGTCTACACCCAAAATTACACAAAAATGGCCCAGTGAAATGGAATTGTCTTCAGTGCACAACACCAGTGTATGTTTCACTGTGGGGAGAAAGGGCAAATTCATAACTTCAGTTGCCAACTATGTATATTTTAAAAGTCAATATAGTTTCCGAAAATGTCCTTCTTTACTTAGCATGCAAAGTAACAGGTTTCTTTAAGGCGTTCCTTACATAGCTTCTGTGGTCCTCCCCAGTCCTCCTTCATCTCCCTGCCTCTCCATCACCCTTTCCTCCTCATATCCCCTCCTTTAAATGCCACTTTTATTCTATTGCCCTTCACACTCCTTCCCTCACAGCCCATTTTCCATGCTCATGGCCCCTTCCCAGTTCCCTGGCCTATGCCCACACTCACTCCCACATCAATACATGCCAATAAAATTTAGAAGCTAGGATTCGCATATGAGGAAGAATACATGGTATTTGTCCTACACTATCTTATTCATAATATTTTCCAGTTCCATCCTTTTGCCTACATATTTCAATTTTCTTTATGGCTGAATGAAATTCCATCATGTATACGTGTGTGCCACATTTCATTGTCCAGTCATCTGCTGATGGACACCTAGGCAGATCCATTTCCTTGCTATTGCACATTATTTCTATAATTCATTATACCAAAACACAATAGTTTCCCAACTGTATGGATTTTCTAAGACGTTATACATGCTCTTCAAAGCTACCATGATTTTTCTTAATGTCATAGGATCATTTGATTAGTAAAATTAAAGGAGGGAGCTGGCAAGGTGACTAAGCAGGTAAAGTCACTAGCTGCCAAGTCCAAAAACCTGTGTTCAATCACCAGGCCCACATAGTAGCAGGAGAAAACTGACTCCCACAAGCTGTCCTCTGGCCTCCACTCATAGACTGTGCGGCTCTCTCATACACACACACATGCATGCACACACAAACACACATGAGCACACATGCACACACACATACACACATGTATACACACACAAACATACACACATGCACCCATGAGCACGTTAACACACACACAGAGACAAGCATGCATGCACTCACAATTGCCAGACTGGTCTGCATATCATTTCATGACAGCCAAAGCTACATAGAAAGAGCCTATCTTAAAAAAAAAAAACTCATAATAAAAGGAGAGATTGATTCATGACATCTGTGCCCACAGCCAGATAATTTTTCTCCAAACTATTTTTCCTTTTCACTTGAGGATATTGCTAAGTGACATGTCACTGCCATTTTCCTGTGGGATATAGCCTGGTGCAGGGCGTGGATCAGGAAAGTGTGAAGAGACGTGATGTGGCTTCTGGGCTCGGCACCATCACCCTCCCATCCATTGTTCTTCCTCTTTGTTTTTCCACCTGCACTTACTCATTCCTAAGGATCCAGAGAAGTTTCTAGAAGCCTAAATTGCTACTTGGAGGTAGGTTACTCAGAAGACTTAACTAACCAGGCTAACGCTACAATATAAACATTGAACTTAATTTGGGATATTTTTTCTATGCAAATGTTAAATTTTGAAAATTTGAAGTTATGTTTAACTTTCTTAAATTTTCCAAAAGCCACCTAGATTTTTCTCTCTTCTAGAAAAGAATATGCCTAAAATTTTCCCCCAAAGTGAGAAAGTTACTCCCAACTAATTTTGGCCTCTGTCAGCCAAATTGCCCAACTGAGGAAACTGGCATTGTTCTAAAGATCTTCACAGATGGTGTTAAGCTGGAAAGAGAAGGGTCAAGCTCCCTGGTAGTGTGGGTGCACATAGCTGCTGGGTCTCCCTGCTGTTAACCCAGGCAGCACCAACACGGTGAAGACAATAGGAATATTCAAATAAAAAGTTAGTACATATGGGGACTGGAGAGATGGTTCAGTGGTTAAGAGCACAGACTGCTCTTCTGGAGGACCTGGGTTTCATTCCCAGCACCCGCATGGCAGCTCACAACCGTGTGTAACTTCAGTTCTAAGAAAGCCGATTCCTTCTCTCAGACAATACATGCAGACAAAATACCAATGCATAAAATAAAAATAGATAATTTTTAAAACTCATAAATATAAGCTATGCGCAGGAAACCAACAAGGGGGGTCTTCCTTTAGTATATAGGTAGATGGGATGGGGTAGAGACCCACAAAACAACGAGTTTTAGTATGACAATTAGCTAAAGGACAGGGTAGGAAAAACAAGGTACAAGGAGGTGGAGAAGGAACATGGGAAGGAGAGAAGAACAGAGGTGGGCAGCAGGGATTAGAGAAATCCCTTGAGACTCCCCTAGAAGACTCCAAAGAACCCTCAGATTCTGACCACGAATAGGAAGGAAATAGTAACAGCCATCTTAGACCCCACTTTCCAGGCCTTCTCGGTATCTCATCCATTTTATTCTCCACCCCCTATGCATCTATTGTCCCCATTTATTCTCCACCCCCTATGCATCTATTGTCCCCATTTATTCTCCACCCC
>LOEQ01011910.1:0-28076 GCA_001685075.1 Bramus lutescens
TTTTTTTTTGTTCTCTTCCATGCTTTTCTCTCATACTCTGGCCAGAGCCTAAGTGTGCTTTTTGTGTTACTTTGGGGTTCCTTACTCCATCTCTAAAGATCTCTCCTGAAGGGGACTCTTGCACAATGGGAACTTGCTCCCCTGCCCCAGATTGGGCACAAAGCACAAGCCCAAACACCTGTTTTCACAGCAAGCTCCTTCATTAATCAGGAGAAGGAAAGTTAAAGTGGTTGCTTTCTGTCTCAAGCAGAAAAACAGCATCAATTGACCTTGCAGGTGTCATTTTAAGAGCAGGAAAAGGGGAGGTCTGTGTGAATGGGCCACGATGAGTGGTAAAGAAGACAGAGGATGAGGGAGAGGGGAAGAGAACAGGGGAAAAGAAGTGGGGATAGTTGTCCTGGAGGGACAAAGGGCTGCCTCTGGATAGAGAGGAGACAGATGTGGCATCTAGACAAGTGGAGGTTTATAAAGGAGGGTAAACTCCGTGTTAGGATGTGGTGTTTAATTTGAACTGGGCATGGAAAAAACCCAAGGGGGCTTCTAATTTTTGGACTTTGGTAGCCAGCCCCATGAGGAGAAAGGGGCCAAATAAGGGAAGAGCCTTGGTGGCTAGCTTTAGAAATGTAATCTAACGGTGTTTAGCATGGCAGAAGGAAAAAGCAGGAAAGCAAGACCTGCCAGAGCCACATGACTGAGTGGGCTAGTGTCCCTTCATCTCCTATCCACTTATCTACCATGTAGCTGCCTTCCATGCTGGCTTATCTTTAGCAGAATGGTTTCCTAACCTCTTCATCTCCATCTTCCTCATCCAGGTAGCTGCCCAGACTTCTGTTAGTCTATCCTGGGGTTTTCTTTTACGCTTGCACTAAATTCTCATCAAACTTCCATTTTAGCCAGTTCTTAACTTCTCTTACTGATATTTAGATCCGCAGGAGGGCATAGGATTTCCTCTGTAACATATGACAATTCTGTCAGTACTCTGGAATTTCTAGTGATGGGGGCATCTCAATCCCTGCTTCAGAGAGATGGTCTCACAGCGTCCCAATGTCCTACTGCCATGGCTCTGGCACAATGCTTTGTGCCTCAACACACTTTTATTATATTAGTGGGGCTTACATCACTTAACAGCATATGGGACCTGCCAAATATTTGGTAGGAAGATTGAAATCCTGAAAAAAAAAAAAAGGTGATTTTGGCCTCCATCAGAAGAGAAGCTTGGGCTTTTTTCCTTGATCATGTTTCTCCAGAACCTTTTAACCGCTATCAATCCCTTCAGCCGTTTCCAGAACCATTTGGTACTCACAATTTTCATTTACATATTTCATCAATTAAAAGTATTGGAGATGAAATAAATTCGCTACTGAAAAATCCATTCACGTGACTCTCCATCCATAAAATTAAATCCCACAAACTTTAGGCTTATCTAGGCTTTGAATAAATGTGCCAGCCTCCCGCACCCCACTGCAAGGGGAGACTTGGTGTTCAGATGCCTCGTTCCTAGTCATCCTTTGTTCTCAAAAGACCCAAGTTTTTCTTTTCATTTCAGGTCTATAAGTTTGAAAAGCTATTTAAACTCTTTAAATATCAATTTTCTCACCTATATGTTGGTGGTAAAAATCAATAATTCTGTAGGGATTGTTGGAAGAATTCATAAGAAATGGATATAACGTATCTGGCAAAATGTTTATTCATTAGCTAGTGAGAAGCCCAATTGACAACGGAAGTTGTGACTGACTCTGCTGACCTCGAGTTCAGTCCCCAGGACTCATGTGGCTGAAGGGAAGAACTGACTCCTGAAAGTTGCCCTCTATCCTCTACACATGCACACCTACTCACATATGTCTGTGCACACTCACACACAAGCACACACATGCGTAAAGTAATAAGTTAAAAATTATCTCATGATTGGCACTTTTGTTATTTTTTTTATTCTTTGCTCATTTGGCATGTGATTTATGTTGCTATAACAGTACCAGGTACTGAGTCAATGATAAAGAAGAGTTTTGCTTTCACAGTTTTGAAGACTGAGCTCACAGTGGAATGGTCCCATCTATATAGCCTCTGTTGAGGGTCCCCTGGGATTCATTACAACATAGCAGAGAAAAGGAAATAAATATATAAATGGCTGCATGCAAACATGGGGCAGATAGTCAGGCCTTGTAACACGCTTCTCTTGTACCACTAATCTGATCTCACAAGAGCTACAACCTCCATCAATCGACACTGATCCATTCATAAGAGTGATGCCTCCATGACCAGATTACTTCCTTCTAAGCCCAGCCTCTGGATATTTCCATCACATCCCAACATTGACACACTGGGAACTGAGCTTCCATGGAGGGAGTCATTCAAACCACATCCAAACTATAACAACTATACTATATTCCTATATTTAAGTAATTCCCTGAATTTTAATCTGGATTGGAGACAAAAAATTGTTAATTGCAATTGTCATTTTCCTGGCATCCCTTGAAGCTGGGCTTAGGTGCCTGATCCACTGTTGTGTGGCAGACCTTTCCTGAGGCGATGCAACACACATATCTACTCACCCTGGAAGACAGACCAAAGTACAGACGCTTCCAAAGTCCAATTTCGTGAACCGATGAGTTTCATTGGATTACTTATAATAATATGGGCGAGGGGTTATTTACCTGAGCAAAACTGATTCAAAGACAGCTGCATGACAAAAGCCCTTCCTAGCATGGGTGACAGCTCACAGAAGCTGAAAATCTGGAGCACACTGCACAGCTTGCAGATCCTCAACAGATGGAGAGTGCGCTTTCCAGGTCAACCAGTTGGCCTAAACTTCTTGGCGGTGGTTCTACTGCTCTCTGCTGTTTCTGGGCATATAGGTTTCTCTGAGAGTCTTTGCAGCTTGGCTTCTCTGAGAGTGACTCTCAGGGTCTTTATTGATTAGTCTTGGGAGGGAGGGGCCTAGTGAATCTTGCTAGGTTCAGGGAGTTCCTGAAGCTATTTTGAGTTGTTTACTTTTCTCTGAAGGAGCTTCTCTGCAGGATGGAATGTTTCATTGCAGAGGAAACTGCTCCACAACACCCACTTTTAACCAATCAGATGTAGTTCCTCTGTGTTTGATACTTCAGATGCATCTGCTCAGAATTTGGTCAGAGAGACTGTATGCTAGAAGTAGGTAATAGAAAGGAAGGGAGGAAGGGAGGGAGGGAGGTAGAGGGAGGGAGGGNAAGGAAGGAAGGAAGGAAGGAAGGAAGGAAGGAAGGAAGGAAGGAAGGAGAGCTGAGAAAGAAAGACATGACTTATTTGAGTAATGTGTCAGCAGCAGTATCTGGTACCCAGTGTGCAGGGTAAGTTGCCCAGTTCCCACAGGAACAGTTCTACCCCATCATTTGAGCTATGGCTCTGCTAGTGTAAGTTTTAACCCACTTTCTAAAACTTGATTTCCTGATCTTCCTGGCAAGACTACAAGTAACTCGGTCCCTATTGTATTAAACTGCCATCTAGATACATGTGATCTGCATGACTTGAATGCCCTTTCTGTAGACACACCTAAAATTTATTATAGCTTTAACCCTAGGGTTTAGTGAAGATTGAAACTATGGGTTAAAGGAGATGCACAATTCATCATGAAGTAATGTACTCAAGCACAAAGCTGCACAGCCAAAGCGGCCAACATGAACTCTTTAGGAAAAGATTTCTGGTTGTGTATTCTAAAATGACAGGACTTTATCTGGACCCTATGTTACCTAAGCTCATCTGCTTTAGCATCCCTTGCTAGTTCATAGACCTCTTGATGTGTTTTGCATGTAAAAGGGGTGAGGCAGAACCTGCTGTTCTTTATCATTTTTCATTAATGTTTTCTTGAGGTAAGAGGAGAACAACATCCTACAAGTGTGGGGATATCAAAAGATAACTTCTAGGAATTGGTTCTTTGTTTCTACTGTGCAGGTCCTGGGAACTGAACTCAGGTAGACAGGCTTGGCAGCAAACACCTTTATCTGCTGCGCCATCTCACCAAGCTATCAACTTTCATAATAGAATTGATTCACTCGTTGTTAAGCATCCTGAGCAGCTCTCTTTCATTGCTCCAAACTCTGCAACTTAAACCATAGTCAATTATATCTCCATTGCAAGGACTTTTTGTGTGACTATTCACCTTTGACTACATCCATACAAGGTTAGAATGCTAAATTCACGGTCTCTGAAATGCAAGAACATGATAAAAGTTACTGCAGAATATCAGCTTAAATTTGACCGACTTAGTCAGGTACCATACTGCTGGTGTCTCCTGAAAGTAAAATACCAGAAGCCACCGTGTAATGCCATTTTATGCATGCAGGTTCTATCGTGGCTCTATTCTCACCTTTAACTTTGTTTCAATTTAAAATGGATTCATTCACAGGCATACATATTCCTGGGAGGCACTCATGCATGTAGGATAATGGACAGACACAGACAGACAAACAGGCAGGCAGGCATGTACACACAGCATGTTGCTCAATTCAAACACACAATGTCATGTATCTTCCACTTTAAAGATGTGTAGTAGGGAGACTGAATCAAGAGGATTGCTACAGGTTTGATGCCATCTTTAGCCATATAATGAATTCTAGGCCAGCTTGGGGATATAGAATTGAGATCCTTATGTATGTATGTATGTATGTATGTATGTATGTATGTATGTATGTATTTGTACACACATACATAGTGTATTTATATATACATATATGTACATATATATGTGTATACACACACACACACACACACACACANATATATATATCTTCCCTTCTCATTCTGTTTCCTATCTGCCATGAGATGACAGCATCTGCCTCTACATGCTCCCGTTTCTAGGATGCTCTGCTCTGCCAGGCCCAGAGTCAGTGGAGCTCAGGACCAGACCTGAAATGTCTGAGCACAAATAATAGTTGTTTTTTTTTTCACTGAAGTCATTCTCTCATATATTGAGTCCCAGTGACAGAACAAACACACACACAAAACAACAACAACAACAAACCATAAACACTGAGACTGGAGGGATGTCTCGGTGGCTAAGAGCACTAGCTGCTCTTCCAAAGGATCAACCCAGGATCAATGCCCAGCACCCACGTGGTGGCTAACAACTGTCTGTGATTCCTCTACTGGCCTCTACAGGCACCAGGACTGTGACTGGTGCACAGACCTTCACCAGGCAAAACACCATCACACATAAAATAAAAGTAAATCTTAAAATCAAACCTGAGCAAACAAACAAAACCCTAACAGATAGTGTACTGTTGGGGGTTCCATTCCCTGCAACTTTCTTTTTAATGGTTTTCATGTGGTTTTGAGTTTCACCAAAGTCTCGAGTGCATCTCGACTTGCAAGGTCAGATTAGCCTGCTCTATTTTTTCCATTCGAAATTTTGTCCTGTAGCTTGGCTGTATCCGCTGGAACCTTGTTGCCCTCTTTGAAAGGGATGCATCTTTGAGCTGTTCAGAATGCAGGCTTCAAAAGCAAAGTGAACTTGCAGATCCCTGACTAAACTGCAGTGTTTCTTATTTTTAAAATGTTAACTTTAGTTTGTATATATGTCTGATGCAGCACTTCCTTAGGCTGGCCTAGAACTCACTTCATAGTCTAGGCTGGCCTCAGACTTGTTATCTTCCTGCCTCAGGTAGAGAGTACTAGAATTATAGGAATGTAAGATCACACCCAAATTTAGTTTCTGTTTTGAAGTGACTATTGATAAACTGACTGATACAAAAGAACTGCTTGATTGCAGTCAGCACCCAGTGAGGACAGATCAGCTCTGGTTTTGGAATCTGGAATCTTAGCTAAAAACGTCCGTTGCAGGTGCTGGCATAAATGCTGGCCCTGGAATTATTTTAAGACGCATTTGCTCGCATGCCTTTTGGTTGATGCCACGTGGGGCAGTTGCCTGAAGTTCTTATAGGAGGCTCCCCTACATGGCTTGGCTCCTTCACATTCTGGCTGCTCCCAGGAAGTCAAATTGGCTATTTATAGGCCCCAGGCTCATGCTGCAGTACACAAGGCAGGAGCTTTGTCCCTGTTCTCTGTCCTCTTCTGCTCAGGCTGTGGGAGTCATTATCTCAGGCATATTTTGTTAGTTACCCATGACTCACAAGTTATGGGAATAAGCGTCAGTAAGTTCATAGCATTAATTTGCCTTTACAACATCCCAAAAGGTCTTTTCTTGCTGTTCTCACTTTGAACTCTTTCTGGCACAGGCAAACTACAAAAGGACCCAGGGAGTAGCCCCTCTAGGTGCTGCAGTTTTGCCTAGGAATCCTCTCCACAGGTGTGGCCTTCAGATCTTTCCCACAGCTGCCTTGCAGCTTCTTTGGCCACTCAAGGTGTGTGTGGATTTCCGTGAGTCTGAACTCTTGCCTGTGACCTCCCCATGAACAGCCCCTCTGATCCAGATACCATAGTATCAAGTGCAGCTCTGCCCTCACCAATTCCTTCTCGTTCTGAGGTGTCTTAGACTCCCCTTGGGAAGGAAGAAGACTAGATATAGGGCTTTGAAAGGTAAGAAAGACACAAGAGTCAAATCTTCCAGAAATTTATGAATGTATTATTCACATAGATTTAGGAAATCTTTTTACCACAGAAAGCAACGCCTAGTCTTTAGCTTGCATTTGGCCAAGTGATTCCATTTTGGTAATAAAGTATACAATTAATGAGAAACATAAAAGAGAACTCAGAGGTCACATGAGGCCACCGACTATATCAAACTTGTAAATCAAAGCCTAATTATTCCTTCAAATGATTGCTTTCTGAATTCACTTTGGAAGCTATATTCTAGAGAATCCAACCAGTTTTAAATAGTAGTCTTGAGATGTGTCTGAAGCCAAGATATCATGTTTATCATTTATCATGTGTTGTGTGTTGGTATTCTGGAGATGTTAGCCTAGGAGCAAATATTTGTGCTTCTTCAATCAGACATGTCCTACATGAAGGGCTCACCCTGTTACCACTAAGAGTGGTGGTTCAATGCCGGTATCATAGAAAGGAACTGCATGTTGTCTTTTTATTTTCTCTGTTTATGTTATATTATCTTTTTTCTTCCTTCCTTCCTTCCTTCCTTCCTTCCTTCCTTCCTTCCTTCCTTCCTTCCTTCCTTCCTCCTTCCTTCCTTCCTCCTTCCTNCTTTCTTTCTTTCTTTCTTTCTTTCTTTCTTTCTTTCTTTCTTTCTTTCACTTTCAAGAGCCTGACATAGTAAATGACAGCTTTGGGATTAGAAAGAGCAAGCTACCCCTATCTTTTCAGAAATATCTGCTTTCTATTTTACAAGATATAGCATCCATATAATCTGGCTTTCTGGAATAAACAGTTGCAAACAATGCCCAGGTGAGACTTTACAGCCCAATTACATTGTTCTAATGCCCTGTTCACTGTCTGAGGCAGCCAACGTCTTTTTATTTTACATTGGAAATGCTTTTTGAGGGAAACTCTTCAAAAGGGCTCGCCCTCATACAGGGACGAAAACTGAGCCATTCCCCCACGCCATCCTTGTGAGCTTTAGAAAGTGGAGCCAACTCAATTGAGGCGCTGTGGAGCCAACTCAATTGAGGCGCTGTCGAAATGACTGAAAAACCACCTGCCGCCAATTTCCATTTTCTTGTATGAAAACCAGCCTTCTCGAGGATTTCCACTACCGGCCAGGGAAGAAACAGCTCTGCAGGCACTCACTGATTATAGTCAACTGGTCCCGCAACCCTCTCAAAGTGGATGTGGAAAATCCCTTTGGCGAAAGGATGCAGAGTGACCGGATGCAACTGCAGCAACGTGTAACAAAGAACACAGTTGATCGCTCCATGCTCCATCGCCAGTCTGGGTAGGGCACTTAAGGCTCCTTGGGCCCTTTTTAAAAGGTGCCTTTCATTCAAAAGAAGAATGTTCTGATTTTTAAAAGCACCAACCGCCAATTTCCTTAGAGCCATAATTCTTTCCTTTAGGTTGCGTCAGGAAAAATGAAATATTATATGTAAACACAAAATTTGAGAATGATTTTTACAAAAGAAAGAATTTATCATAATTTTTGTTTTCTACTTTTTCCCATGTGAGTAAATATTGTTGTAAAAAGCTGAAATCAGATGGATACAATAATTTATGCTTCTTGGTTTAAGAATGTACTACAGACATTTGCTCTGGTTTTCTCAAAACAGGTATCACGAGATGGACAGTAGCTCAGTCTGCAAATACTTGTCTGTCGAGCCTGAGAACCTGAGATCCCCAGAACTCATATAAAAACCCCGGCATGGGGGAGCATGATTGTGATCCCAGCAATGTTGAGATTGGAAGCCGTGACAGGCAGATAAGTTTCCTGGAACTCACTTATCCGCCAACCTAACCCAATGGGTGATGTTCTAGACCCACAAGAGACTGTCTTCAATAAAAAGTTGAAGTCATCTGAGGAAAGGCACACAACTATCCTCTGACCTCAATACACATATACACACACAGGCATGCACGCACCCACACATACACACATATGCACCAAGACACAAACACACACACACACACACACACTCACAAACCTACTAAATAGCTTTGTTATTAGTAAGGGTAGAATAGCTCATCTATTTAAGGTACAAAATATTTGAGTTTATGAAATTTAGCACCATTTCTAACTATGCATGTCAACACTGAAATATGATCATTGTTCTCAATGCTTCATCCTTATGAGTAAGAAGCAATATATTATTTCCTTTTTCGATAGAATTATTTTTCTCCAGATAAATACTAGGCCTGAGATTACTAAGACAAAATGCTTGAACCCTATTTTTTAAGACTTCCACAGTTTCTGGCAGTATATATATGTAAACAGAAAAATATATATGTAAATAGAGACTGAGCATTCATTTTGCAATCTCCCAAACCCAAATTATCACACAGAAACTATATTAATTACAGCACTGTTTGGTCTATGGTTCAGGTGTATTCCTAGCCAGTTCTTACATCTTAAATTAACACATTTATATTAATATATGTATTGCCACGAAGCTGTGGCTTACTGGTAAGGTTCTGATATCTTTCTCCTTTGGCAGTTGCATGGTGTCTCCCTGACTCTGCCTCCTTTCTCATATATGTATGATGTATATATATGTAAATATAGTCACATATACATACATACATTCATTCATACATACATACACACACATACACACACACACACATATATATATATTCCAAGAGGGACTTCTATCCACAAAGCCTCTTCCACATAGAATTTTCTATTATGAAGGACATGTGGATTCTGACTTGTACAACTGTGTAGAGTCACTCAGTACACTAGCTTATCCCTGGATTCCTTTCCAAAGCCTAGCTCAGAGGATCTCAAAGATAAAAGGGAAAATCCCATTGCTTAAGGAGTTTATTATTGAGCTTACATAGACAAACTACTTAGTAACAATAAAATGCCACAAAATTGGACATGATGACATTCATCTCTAGCCTCAGCCTCTCAAGAGAATGATGTAGGAGCATGAGTAACAAAGAAACCCTATCTCTAACATCTTAATTGACAGCGTAGAGCCTACGATAAATTTCTTTAGAAGCACAGTAATTAATGGGCTGGAGAGATGGCTCAGTTGCTATGGGAGCTTGCTACTTTTGCCGGCAACTAGGGTTCAGTTGCTGGCACCCACATGGCACTCCCAACCACTTGTAATTCCAGTTCCAGGACATCCAGTACCCTTTTCTGGCTTCCGTGGACTCCTGTATACATGTAGTGCACACATTCTCAGACAAACTTACATATATATGCACACCTCTTTAAAAAAAGAAGCATTTTAATAGAAATAAAATGCATTAGTTTGTGAATTGTTAGAATTTCAAATGTGTAATCATGTCAGGGAAAATCAAAGGCATGTACTAAAAGTAAAAGAAGCAAATCTAGGAAAATGTAAAAGAAACAGTGTAAATGATAAACATCACAATTTCATCTTTGAAAACCCTAACAAAATTGGTGTTGATAAAGAAAATATTGAGTAAGCAAAGAAACTTGAACAAATGTACTATTTTAAGCTAAGAAAGGGTAATTATTCAACATAAAATAATTGCATGCACTATATTAATGAATGCTATTAAATTAGAAAATAGAAATGACTCTGTATTCTTTAAAAAAATGAATATTCATGATATAAAAAACCTAAGCCGACATATGTCCCAATAGCCAGGCCAAGACCATGTACTTGGTATGATTTCAGTCATGGGAAGGAAGCAAAACTACACATTACCAAAAGAATGAAACTGAGAAGAAAATTGTGTCAAAATATTGAGAGTGATTCACTCTGGATTGGATTGGATGATTTTTCCTTCTTACTATTAGAAGGTTTTCTAACTGTCTCTGTGAGTTAATGAGTGCAGGAGGGAGGTTATTGAGTGTTATTGAGGTACCCTCTTCAGACTCCTGTGCCCCAGGACCTCAGCACATCCACGTGCTTAGAGATAGGCCTACAAATAGGGGGATGTGGTTTGTTAAAGTGAGTCCTGATCCAATATAATTGGCATCCTTAGAAGGGGGAAGGCTACAGACACGTGAAGAGGGAACTCACAGTACAATCCTAGACAGACAAGGGAGAGAGGCCAGAAACAGACCTCCCCCTGCCTCAGAAGGAACCAGTTCTGTCGACCCCAGGATCTTGAACTGGCTGCCTCCAAACATGTCAGGGGATACATTAATTTTGGTTAAGCCATTCTGTCTTCTGGCAGCCATAGCAACACAGTTTTTCTCTCCTTTCTCTTGGTCTCCTTCCTTCCTCTCTTCCCTCCCTCCACCTTCTCTCCTTCCTTCCTCCCTTCTCCTCTCCCTTCACTCCTTCTCCTCATTCTCTTCCTCTCTTCCTTCCTCTCTCCTCCCCGCTCCTCTCTCCTTAATTATCCCATTGGAAGCCATGAAAACATTTTATTGCTTCCATTACTTCTCCCAATGGGTTTTCATTGTACTATTGGCTGGTCACGTGACTGCTTGGTTGGGGGAGGTGATCTGAAGTCTTGACAGCTGGATTAGTAATGTGATCATCAGTATTTGGAGCAGCTCAAGCTGGTGGAAACACATTTGGCTAGTGAAAAGTCAGTTCCGTTTAAGTGCCTTTGAGCTCTGTTCATGGGTAATAAAGATAGGAAGACTGAGACAAAGCCTGTATCAGCTGTAGTGTTAAGGGTGGAAGAAGGAAGGTCACCCTGCCACACATAAGCTCGGTCAGATGAAAGCACTGATTGCCTGTGCTATCAGGATCGCGTTGCTGCTCTGTTACAGCTATGCAAATACCTTTACTCTTGAGTTTATGAAGGGGTTGGTGTCACATTTCTGGGCTGGAACCCAAAAGTACAAAGAGGGTTTATCTCTACTGACTCAATTCCCTTTCTGGTTCAAGTCTTAATAACGAATATATTTGATAATGTGCTCCAGTAGAAAGGAAATTTGATTATACATAGGAAGAAAATCCTGCAAGGGCTAGGCAGGCTATTCCTCTCTTGCAGCATTTCTAAGGAGGCATGACCTGGTGACCTGCAAGCTAGGTGCCTTGGTATGAACTTATATATAAGTGTGTTCATTCTCCTCTTCCAACGGTACTTCTTTATTTTCCCACTTTTCATAAGTGCGTGTGTGAAAGATATACTTTGCTGCTATGAAGGACAGCGTTATAGTGAGTACCTGGGAAATGGCTGTGGCCATTTCCAGTGACTGGCAGGTGACTGTTTGGGGGAGGGGCTCCATCTCAAAGGATGTGGCTGTTGGGCGAGGGTTGATTGTAGAAAACCTACCAGTGTGCACTAAATAGCAGGGGGAGGGCAGTGAGAATTCTTATAGGGTAAAGGACCTTGATGTGAAGGCTGACGAGATACACTGAATCCCTGGGACCCAACCTGATTCCTGCAAGGTGTCCTCTGATCTCTACATGTATACCTACATACATACACCCATACACACAGACACACACACACACACACACACACACACACACANGCCAGGGGACCTTGCAGACAAAGGGTCTACCTTGCTGCCGGCAGGCTATTGAAATAAAGGAACTCCCACCTGATTCAACTCCCCACCCGGTCCCAGCGCCCAAACAGGCTGAGCTGGAGGATCTATGGCCCCGAAGAAGGGTTTGGGTTTTTTCTAAAATTTTAAAACACACTAAATCGAAGTGTCTTGAGTAGGTGCCTATTTGAGCCTGGAGAAATGGTACCAGCATGGATGTCTCAGGAGCCTGGAAGTCGATGTGGTGGTGAGGTTTACCGTGTGAGATCCTGTTCATCGAGGTTCAAGAGCCCTAGAAGCTGGCTGTTTGAGGAGTACTCTGTCCCCTGGGGAGAGCAGGGCAGGTTTAGGGGCATTAGGGTCCGCTGGTGTGGTGGTAGGAAGACAACTGTCAGCGTGTGAACAGAGAAGGGACCTTAAGCGGGAGAGATAAGGTAGATACCCAGCCAGTGGAGGAGTTTGGGCTGGGAGGTGATGGTTAAGGAGAAGGGGCCTGCCGTAAAGCAGCTCAGAAGGGCTTAGGCCTGAGGGGAACATGGGGTGGCCCTGAGGCAAGTAAGGGCAATGGGGAGAAGGAAGGGTCAAGATAACCTGAGTTCAGTGGAGAGCTTAATTCGCTGTTGTTTGATGAGTCCATTGGCCCTCTCCACCTTTCCTGAGGATTATGGATGGTAGGGGATGTGGAATTTCCAGGAGATGTTGAGAATTTCCGACACAAACTCCATGACCCTGGAAGTCAAGACTGGCCCATTGTCCATCTGGATGGTCTATGGGACACCAAACCAAGGAATGATGTAGTCCAGGAGTACCTGAGCCACCACAACTGCCATTTCCCTGGAGGCTAGAAACGCTTCTAACCATCCTGTGAAAGTGGCCACAAGTGTTAAGAGACAATGGAGTTGTTTATGAATAGGCATATGGGTAAAATCAACCTGCCAATCTTTGCCCAGTTGGTATCCATGAAGCTGATGCAGAGACTGATGTATATGGACAGCCCCCTGTGGATTGGCCTGGGTGCACATCTGGCAGGAGTAGTGAACCTGTGAAATACGATCTTGGAGTGGGTGGAGTCAAAGAGTCAAAGAGGGGCTCCAAGAAGTGGAACAAAGCTTTGGGGCCTATGTCTGAATGATCCACAATGGCATCCATCCTTTGTTTTTGTGACCCCTTTTCTTATGAGCTCATCCCTCTCTTCAGGTTGATAACAGGGCTGATAGGAGGGAGTCAAGAACAACATATGTTCTGTGGAATCAGAGGAACTAGAGGCCAGCCTCCGGGCCAGCTTTGGCATTGCCTAAAGCCACCGGGTCCTTGGAGGATTGGTGTCCCTGACAGTGAATAATGGCTACTTCTGCAGGGAGCTGGAGGGCCTTCAAGAGGTTGGCTATAAGGGGCCCATTAACTATGGGAGTGCCCTTGGTAGTAAGGAAGCCCCTTTCCTTCCAGAGTGTAGAATGGGTATGGACTACTAAGAAGGCATATTTTGAGTCAGTATAGATATTAGCCTGTTGGCCCTTGGCTATTTAGAGTGCCCTAGTCAAGGCAATTAATTCGACCTTTTGTGAGGAGGTTCCATTGACAGGTGGGTTGCTTCAACTATGTTAGTGGAAGTGACCACTGCATATGCTGCCTGGTGGTTTCCTGATTTATCTATAAGGGAAGTTCCATCAACAAGCAGGGTGAGTTGGGGATCTGTAAGTGGCTGGTCTAGAAGACCCAGCAGAGGTGAGGTTAAAGCTGGGTTTTACCCCGGGCTTATCATTTTTGCCATTTTCCTAATGAACAGCAGAGAGAGGTAGTGAGTCATTTTCTCCCACAAGTCCAAATAAGATGACCTATACCAAAGGACTGTTCAGAGGTCGGGCTCACAGCCTCCACAAACTACTTTGTGTTGAATTGCTGCAGTAATCAGCAGACCAGACCTGGAGAGGGTGAGACTCTTGAGAGCTTGAGAAAAGATGCAGGAAGGGCTAGTTGGACTATCAGCCTTCCCGGGCTGGCTCTGGGGCTCTGACTGGAGGAAACAAAGACGCTTAAGCTGCTCCTGTCAGTGCAGCACAGGGACTGCCTACTTGAAGTCACCTCATATCAGAGACGTGCTACCAGCACAGCCTAGGCACAGAAAATTGCCGAATAGACACCTGGTACCACCAGAGGTCTTTGGGCTGCTAAGAAAGCACAGCAGGTGACAGGCAGGCCACTTGGGATGGGGGAGGGGATGAGGTGCAGGTGCTACATTATACTGAGTGCCCAGACCACTCAGATGTGAACTGAAGAATAAGGGAAGGAAGAAACGCCACACACGAGTTGCATATTCTAGAGATCTGATTGACTGGTTAGAATTTGAATGATTTGTGGAGCGTTGGAATATTACAGGTGAGGAGCCAAATCATCGTGGACTATATTTAGCCCTCTTAATTGACATGTATTTCTCAGCTGTGTGTGACCTAACACCCTCATAACTAGTAGACAAATTCTTTTGGAATATACATAAAAGATACCCACCTTCCACCAACCCAAAGGCTAAGACTTCATCAGCCAGTCCTTGAGACCTATGATAGTGACAATTGATGTCCCAGCTGTACTGTAACCCTCCTAGTGTGTGACTTATTGCATGTTCTGGAACTCTCAAAAGCTTCATGCAGTGCTTACTGCACTGATATGTGGTATTTGAATCTGTGTTCCTGGGCCATGGTCACTCATATTTTGTTCCAGAATTGCTATGGAATAATTCTCTTGTACACTATAAAGATTTGTCATTCAAATTGTCATTCAAATTAATAAAATACTGATTGGCCAGTAGATAGACAAGAAGTATGGGTGGTGGCAAACTAAGGATGATGGGAAGGAGCAGAGCAGAGTCAGGAGTCATCATCCAGACAAAGAGGGAGCAGAACCTGAACATGCCATTCTAAAAAAGGTATCACCACATGGTAGAATGTAAATAAGGAATATGAATTGACTTAAAATATAACAGCTAGCTGGTAATAAGCCTGAACTATTGGGTGAGCCTTTATAGTTAATGCAAACCTCTGAGTGATTATTTGGGACTGGGCATTTGGGACAGGAAACATCCAACTACACAGAATAAACTCTTGTTCCTTTTTAGGTGAGAGCTGGTGGGGAGGTTGTGCTGACACTGGTATTAATCCCAGTTTCTTATTTTCTCCTCAAGCAGACATGTGCCCTTGAGTCTGTACCTAAGTCACAACCAAACCAGTTCCTACACCCCAGCCTTCTCTGGACTAGTTTTATCTCAATTTGATACAAGCTGCAGTCATTTTGATTGAGGGAACCTCGGTTGAGAAAATACCCACCAAGGCTGGCCTGTAAGCAAGTCTGTGGAGCATTTTCTTGATTGGTGACTAATGTGAGAGGGCCCATCTCACTATGAGTGATACCACCCCTGGGCAGATGACCATGGAGTATATAAGAAAGCAGACTGAGTAAGCCATGAGGAGCAAGCCTGTAATCTGTGTTCCTCCATGGCTTCTGCTTCAGTTCCTGCCTCCAGGTTCCTGCCCAAACTTCCTTCAGTAACAGATTATATAAGCTATAAGGCAAAACAAATCCTTGACTCCTCAAATTGGTTTTGGTCATGGTGCTTTAATCACAGAAATAGAAACCCTAGTTAAGACTGTGGTATGTATGCATATATGCATGTATATGCATGTTCATGTGTGTGTAGGTGCACTTGTGTGTATACATGCATGTGGGAGCCAGAGGACAACTTCCGCTATTGTTTTTCAAGTACCATTACCTGTTTTTTTAAAGACAGGGTCTCTCGCTAGCTTATAATGTCACTAGACTATTGGCCAATGAGGATCAGACATCAGCCTGATTCTGCCCTTCATGTTGGAATTACAAGCATGTGCCACCATGCCTGGCTTTTGACAAGTGTTTCACAGATCAAATTCAGATCCTCACTCTTACAAGGTAAGCACTGTACCCCTATGTTATCTCCTCATATTTATTTCATATAATTATTTTATTTTTCAGGTCTAAAATTCAGTGTCTCTGAGCTTTACCAGATCTCTTATCTTCTGCTGTTTTCTGTTGCACTGTCAAGTCACCCGCTGTTTCAGAATCATAAGGACACAAAAAAGCAATGGCTGTCTCTGCTCTGTCATTTTCTCTCCCCGGGGTATATGTCTTTTATGAGTATGCATGCATATGTCTGTCAGGGGAGAGTGGGGAGTGTGTGTGCACGGGTGTGGGGTGTATGTGTGTGTGTGTGTGTGCATGTCTGGGGAGTAGGGTGTAGGGTGTGCATGCATATGTGTGGTGTGAGGTGTGCATGTGATGTATAAGTGTGTACATGCATGTGTGTGCAAGTTTTGGAGTATACGTTTGTCATCAGTAGCCCCTTAGTATATTTTCTCTATGTCTGAATGTTTCCATTGGTTCAGAATATTCATGCATGAGCTCACTTTGTTGGTAAAGACCTAAATTTGACCCCATAACCCATGTAAGAAAGCTGGGCATAATGGCATGTGGTAAATCCTAGCCAATAAGAAGCCCTTTGTCAAAAACTAGTGCACACACACACACACCACTCACAATATACACACCACACCACACACACATGCACATACATACACACATGCTAATAACAACAACAATAATAGTGATAATAATTTTAGGCAATATGGAAACACCTGAGAAATGGCAGCCCATTGCTTCCACACACATTTGCTCACCTCACTTGTTGTTGTTTATGGTGTGAGTGGGACCCTTGAGGGCCCTATGGTGGGTGAGGCCCACGAGACAGAGACCTTTGCAGTAGGTCCCCTGGAAGGTGGGCATAAACTGTGGCAGGTGACAAATATGCCATGCAGACAGATCTTAAGTCAGGAGTTTTATTGGGGGAAGGGAAGGGAGTGGGGAAAAGGGAGAGAAGAAAAGAGAAGAAAAAAGAGAGAAGAGAAGAGAAGAGAAGAGAAGAGAAGAGAAGAGAAGAGAGGAGAAGAGAGCTGGTCACATCCACAGTTGAGAGAAAAAACAAGTGAATCCATGCTTGCTTTCGCTCAGCTGCATTCCAGTGCTTGACCCCCTCCCTGCTTAGGGAATGGTGTAGCTAATAATGGGCTGGGTCTTCCCACATCAGTTAACTTAGTGTAGACAACCCATCACCAAGACTCAGGGTGTTCTAGAATTGTGTTAAGTTCACAGTTAATCAATACAAACCCCCTCTCCCAAGTCAACACAAATGGACTGGAAGTGATGGCGTCTTCAAAACGAGACAGCATATCACCGGATCAGAGAGGACCGTGTTTCTAAGAATGGTAGAGCTGCTGCATGCCCTTCCATTCCAGAAATGGTAGTTACGTGGAATGGTTCGGCCACCTCCCTCTAGCATCTTCCTGTCTCACAGTTCCTTGTTTCACTTCCTGACTCGGAATAGATTCAAGGAGTGAGCAACAGTGTGTGGTAAATAGATGCCATTGTCCCCATCAGTCGCCAGCACAGTAGGACATCAGTGAAACATGAATGACCCCGAGGACGGGAGGGTGTCGAAGCTGTGCTCCCTGGGTAAGAATAGTGCTAGGTTCTGGGGACTCAGAGAGGGGTCTCAGTGGGGCCACCTCGAGTTTCAGTTTGCCAAGGGTGTGACTGATGCTCTGTCCACTCAGATGAGGAACACCTGATAACCAGCGGCACCAGATACTCCACCAAAGGCTTCAGATTCGAACCACCTTATGTCCTCAAAAGAGCTGCAGGTAAAAGGAGAAGGGAAAGGACAGGTTTCTTCAGCCATCTGTGTCCTGGGGAGGGGGAGAATGGAAGTCTGGATCTCTAAGACTGAGAAGAGGAAGATGGATGGAGACTGGACCTCTGGGTACTGTGGAGGTAGGGGCTAAGGACCGGACTCCTGGTTTCTATAGGGTGGAGGCTGAGGATGGCACTCAAGTTTCAGGGAGGGGAACACTGGGTGTGCTGTGGAGTTGGAGGCTGAAAACTCCACTTCTCAGCCCAATGGAGGAGATGCTCACAACTGGATCCTAAGGATGTGGAGCCTGAGGGCTGGACTTCTGGGGTCTTGTAGAAGCAGAGGCTAGAACTAGACTCCTCCATTCTACTAAGCAAAGATTGTGTCTTCTGCAAGTGGAAGCTGAGTTTTTAGAGTCCTGTGTCTTTGGGTGGCTATCTGGGAGACTGAACTCCTGGGTCCGAGGCAGACAGAGGCTCAAATGCGCCCTGAAATATTCAAGGATGCAAACCTGGGTTCTTAAATGTTGGTGTGGTTGAGTCTGAAGGGACTGAACTATATTCTGAAGAAATTTGTCCTCCTGGGTCTTTGAAAGGTAGAACATGTGACTCTGGACTCTGGGGCCCTGGGGATGATGATAGCTGAAAACCTAGAGTGGTGTGGTTGATTCTGGAAGTTGAACTCCTGGACATGCTGGGGCGTTCTTCAGAGACAGCCAAGAGGAATGAAAGTTCTGGGAGTCTAGAGAGATAGACACAGGTTTTTAGAATCTTGAGTCCTAGAAAGAAGGAAAACGAGGACTGGACTACTCAATTATGGAATGGTTGAGTTAGAAAAGAATCTTGTATCTTAGGGAAGTGAAAGCTGAAACACAGGCACAATGGATCCCGGGGCGGTGGAAGCCATAGTCCTGGGAAGAGGACGCTGGTGTCATAGCGAGTCAAGGACACTGTTGTGATGGAACCCCCACCTTCTCTCCTGCAGGGCACCTGTGCCATGGTCACGTCCCCATTGTGCTGCAGCTGTTATGCCTCACACTCTCTGCTGTTCTCCTTCTGACTGTCCTCATCAAAGGTCAGGCAGGTCTGGGGGATGGGGGAGGTAGGGTAACAGGAACTTCTCAGAGCCCTTCTCCCCTCTAGAGTAGAGGAGGGTCCGGGCTCCACTTACCCTGGCCGTTCAGTCTCCTCTGAATATCAGATTTCCTCTTCCTCAAGAGGTTTTAAACCATCAGCTAGATAGATAGCCTCCTGGTTAAAAAGCTGTCAAAGAAACATGAGGACCTGAGAGTTTGGATCCCAGAACACGTGTGAAGCAGAACATGGTAAGGCATGTTTCTGTAACCCTAGCTATGGGGAGATGCACAGCAGAGCAGGAGAACCCTGGAAGCTGGTAGGCCAGCTAACCTGATTTATGTGGTGGTGAACAAGAGACCCCATATCAAACAAAGCAGAAGGACACATGCACACCCACACCCACCTGCAACCCACCTGCAATTTTAAAAAGAGGTATTAAACAAGATACTTTGTTGTTTGGTTTTTTTTTTAAATCTCCCTGGGGAACCAGTGCAGGCCATGATTTATAAAGTGTTTAATAATTGCAGACTCCTTTTCTTGTCACAGTCTCCAGTATTGCCAACACCCAGGGCCAAGAACAGGCGAAGAAGGAGAAGGTTTACAAGGAGATGAGCCAACTGAAGCCTCAAATAAGTGAGTGAGGGGAAGGCAGAAGGCCCTGGGGACTCAGAGGCTTCAGCCACCACCCACCTCTGAGCCTCCATGTCTTCTCATTTGACTTGATAACTTTATGTAAAGGAGATGATGAGTGGTTGACAGTATTGCTCAGCAGTTAAACCACCTGACCTCAAGTTTAATGACCTAAGCTTGCTTCCTGGGACTCCCAAGGTGGAAGGAGAGAACTCAGTCCCTCAAGTTGTCATCTGCCCTCCAAGTCCACGCCATGGCATGGGCATGACTACTCACACACATTAATTAATTAATTCACTGGTTGGTTGAAATTAGGGTCAATGGAACAGTGAACACAGCTGAAATTCAGTTAGCTGATCTCCAAAGGTCTGTGCTGAGCTCTAAGTTCATACTTCTCCCAGGCTTGAGGGGATGCCAGCACTTCTAGGTTCTCTCGTGGTGAGGTATATTCTCAAAGAGTAGAGAGGAATGGCTTCCCAGGATGCTGTGTCTGCGGAGCTCCTGCAGGGCTTGAAGGCTGGGTGAGCATGAAAATGGGCATCCAAGTACGTGACCATCCTGACTAACCTCCCCTAACAGACCGCCTGTGCCGCCCCTGCCCCTGGGACTGGACCCTCTTCCAAGGAAACTGTTACTTCTTCTCCAAGTTCCGACAGAACTGGCCTGACTCTGTCACCGCCTGCAGGGAAGTAGGAGCCCAACTAGTGGTTATCAAAAGTGATGAGGAGCAGGTGTGTCTGGTGGGATCCAAACGATTCTGGTTCGTGTGTCTGACCACAGGCATCTTGGGGGACTCAAGTTTGCTAGTTTGGATTATGGGCAAGTGCTGCTTACTGCACCTGGGAAAGGAAGAAAGGAAGAGCAGAAAGAAAAATGTCCCAAGCACCATGTTTCATACACACACACCACCACCACAACCACCACCACACAGTATCTAAATATGAGTGGGTGCTTTGGGTAACACAAAATGCAAGTGGCTTCTGTTGGTACACTGGGATGCCCTGAATGACTTCCTTTACTGAACTTTTTTGCCAATTCCCCTGTTGTAAATGTTGCCATACTGACTGAATTCATGTTACCAATGGGTCATCCCTCAAAGCAGAGCTCAAAAGAGATCATGTGCACGATCAGAAATGAAGAACTGGTACAAGCTGGCTTTAGCCCTTATACCTAGTGGTGAGTTAATCCATTTGAGCATGCTCAGAACTCATAAGGCAGGCATGCAGGTGATATTAGCACATACCACGAAAGGCAACTCAGAACAAACAGGATACAGAGGTGGGAGCTATGAGACCTTGTGGGACCCTGGAAAGATGACTATCAGACTGCAAGTAGAACTTCCTGCTTAGAGTTGGGGCAGGAAATCAAAAGGGAGACTACAAGGTAAGTAGCCTCTAGCTGACTGCTTCTCTGCCCTCCAGAGCTTCCTGCAGCAGATTTCTAAAGAGAAAGGCTATGCCTGGATGGGTCTGTCAGACCTGAAGCATGAAGGCATGTGGCACTGGCTGGATGGTTCACATTTGCTGTTCAGGTAAATCTGGGAAAGAGGAGCAACTTATAGCATTGGGTGGTGTGTTGCTTACTTCTGTCCCTGTGATAAGGAAGGCTTAAGAGAGAAAGGGTTTTCCTGGCTCACAGATCCAGGGGACATATTGCTTCATGGTGGGTATGGCATGGCAGCAGGAGTTGGAGGTGGCTGGTCATCTGGCAATGGCAGTCAGGAAGCTGAGAGAAAACAAGTGGTCAGGCTGTAAGAGCTTGAGGCCCATGCCAGTGATCTGCTTCCCCCAGTGCCCGAAGGTTCTACAACCTTCTCAGACAGTGCCAGCTGGGGGCTGGGTGTTCAAACACTGAGCCTGCGGGAAACATTTCACACTCAAACCACAATGGCACCAGCAAATGCTGGCTAGAGTTCTCCTTTGGATATGTCTCCATACCCTAGCCCTCTCCACATAAAAGACATTATTCATGAAGGAAGAAACTCCTCATAACCATGTGCTGATAAGATGCCAAGTGCATCTCATCCACCAGCAGATATGGAGGAGGAGGTCTGTCGTCTGCATGGGGCATTTAAATGAATATATTAACGGAAAATCTATGGGATTTTGAGCTTTTGTTGATATAACTAAATGCCTGATAAAATGAATGTAAGGAATGATTGATTTGGCTCAGAGTTTGAGGGTACAGTTCACCATAATGGTGAAGGCATGCTAGCAGGAGCTTCGGGAAACTAGTTCTATAACATCCATAGTCAGAAAGCAGGTGGGGGGAAGATATGAATGCCACTTAAAAACAAACAAGCAAAACCAAACCAACACAGACTACTTTCTCCACTGTATGTACACACGTGTAGGCGGGGACATGGACACGAGTGTGGGGTAAGTGCATGGTCATATCTGTGGGGTTGTTGCACATGTACATGTGTGGGGAGGCATTGAAGACAAGAAGTGTTATTCTGGTGCCCATGGGGATGAATCACTAAAGCTGTATACCAGGCTTAGGACTGGCCAGTGTGACGTGTCCATGGGTTCAGGGACGTAGGTGCTGTTCCTCGACTTTGGCCCTGAGTAGGGTATATAGGGGCTGAATGTACAGAATCTTGGGGATGGAGATAATTAAGTCGGTGGAATTTGAGTTGGTTGGTTATATTTGAAGAAGAAACCTTCAGTAAAATGACCCTCTTCAAACATAAAAGATCACAAGGATCATGGGCCAAGGTCAAAGGACTTGGGTCCTCATTGACCCAGAACAGGTCACATCTGCTGTAATGCACGTGGAGCAGAAGTGAAAGCATCCCATTTCAATGACAGAAACATGACGAGGGAGATGGATGAGTTGACAAATTCCTTGCTGTGTGTTCTAGTTTCATTTCTGTTGCTATGATAAAACACACCGACTGAAAGCAAATTAGTGGAGAAAATNGAGGGAGATGGATGAGTTGACAAATTCCTTGCTGTGTGTTCTAGTTTCATTTCTGTTGCTATGATAAAACACACCGACTGAAAGCAAATTAGTGGAGAAAATAGTTTAGTTCACCTTTTCTAATCTGAGGTTCCATTGTGGGAAGCTGAGGCAGTTGGTGACATCACATCCACAGTCGAGATGAAAAAGAAATGAAAGCACACATGCTCACTTGCATGCTGGATTTCTCCACTCTTACACAGTTCAGGGCCCCCTGCCTAGGTAGTGGTGATGCTCACAGTAGGCTGGGTCTTCCCACATCTCTTAACATAATTTAGAAAATCCTCCACAGACACTGCCGCAGACCACTCCAATATAGACAATACCTAAGACTGTCTTTCTAGGTGACTCTAAGCTGTGTCAAGTTGACAGTGATAACTAACCATCATGCGATACAAGCACAAGGACCTGAGTTCCATCCTCTGAAACAATGTAAGAAAGCCAAGTGTTTTGGCATGGGCTTGTCATTTCAGCACTGGAAAGGCAGAAACAGTAGATCCCTGGTGCTCATTAAACAGACAGTTTAGCTGAATTAGTGAATTCTAGGCTAGTGAGAGACCATGCCTCTAAAATCAAGGTGGAAAGTGATTAAAGATGCCTGGGGTTGACCTATGGCCTCTACATATACAACCATAAATGTGTACATGTTTCTGCACATAAACACACACACAAAAATAAGCACACACACAGGAGAGGTGAGGAGGGGGAACCATAGTTGATAAAGAGGAGGTGGGACTAATTCTCATACTTTTATGGGTGTTGGCCAAGGAAATTTATGAAAGAATAGCATTTAATTGGGGTTCATGGCTTCAGGGGGTTAGAGTTCATGACCATCATTTCAGGGAGCATGGCAGCAGGAAAGCAGGCAAGATGCTGGAGAAGTAGTTGAGACTCCACATCTCAATCCATAAGTACAAGACAGAGAAAGCTAACTAGGAATGTTGTGAACTTTTAAAACCACAAAGCCCACCCCCAATGACACTCCCTCCTCCAACATGGCCACATCTCCTAATCCTTGCCCGACATTTCCACCTATTGCAGACCAAGCATTCAAATACATGAGCCATGGGAGCCAGTCTCATTTGAGCCTCAATTGGTTTTGCAGTTTCATGAAATATTGGAACAAAGGAGAGCCCAACAGTGAAGGAGAAGAAGACTGTGCAGAATTCAGAGATGATGGTTGGAATGATGCTCCATGTACAGTGGAGAAATACTGGATCTGCAAGAAGTCTGCTATGTCCTGCACCAAAAACTGATGTCTCATCTGTCTGTAGCACCTGTTGCCAAAATGACCCTGCGGGGTGACTGAACTTAACCCACAAACCCCACAATGTATGCCAGTTCCTTCCCCTGTGAACATGAAGGATTTAACTGCAGCTGTTTCCTGTTTCCACGTTTGCCCTCCCCTGTGTGCCTCTCTCTGTCTCTGTCTTCTCTGTCTCTGTCTCTNCATTTAATTGGGGTTCATGGCTTCAGGGGGTTAGAGTTCATGACCATCATTTCAGGGAGCATGGCAGCAGGAAAGCAGGCAAGATGCTGGAGAAGTAGTTGAGACTCCACATCTCAATCCATAAGTACAAGACAGAGAAAGCTAACTAGGAATGTTGTGAACTTTTAAAACCACAAAGCCCACCCCCAATGACACTCCCTCCTCCAACATGGCCACATCTCCTAATCCTTGCCCGACATTTCCACCTATTGCAGACCAAGCATTCAAATACATGAGCCATGGGAGCCAGTCTCATTTGAGCCTCAATTGGTTTTGCAGTTTCATGAAATATTGGAACAAAGGAGAGCCCAACAGTGAAGGAGAAGAAGACTGTGCAGAATTCAGAGATGATGGTTGGAATGATGCTCCATGTACAGTGGAGAAATACTGGATCTGCAAGAAGTCTGCTATGTCCTGCACCAAAAACTGATGTCTCATCTGTCTGTAGCACCTGTTGCCAAAATGACCCTGCGGGGTGACTGAACTTAACCCACAAACCCCACAATGTATGCCAGTTCCTTCCCCTGTGAACATGAAGGATTTAACTGCAGCTGTTTCCTGTTTCCACGTTTGCCCTCCCCTGTGTGCCTCTCTCTGTCTCTGTCTTCTCTGTCTCTGTCTCTCTCTCTTTCTGTGTGTGTGTGTGTTCTCACCAAAGGTCACCTTTGGCCTCCATTTTTTTTTGAGACAGGGTCTCGTTTTTACCTTGATACCACCATGAGGCTATGTTTTGACAGTAAGGGGAGTCTGATTGTTATGGCAGTGGAGAGGTACAGACATGCTCTCTGTTCTGGTCAAGTTCCAGCAATAATAGACTGCAACATGGAATTGCAAGCTAAATAAACCCTTTCTCCTCTAAACAATTTTGTTGGAGTANTTTTGAGACAGGGTCTCGTTTTTACCTTGATACCACCATGAGGCTATGTTTTGACAGTAAGGGGAGTCTGATTGTTATGGCAGTGGAGAGGTACAGACATGCTCTCTGTTCTGGTCAAGTTCCAGCAATAATAGACTGCAACATGGAATTGCAAGCTAAATAAACCCTTTCTCCTCTAAACAATTTTGTTGGAGTAATTTATCACAGCAACAGGAAACTTAATTAAGACACAGCATCTCTCACTGACTCTGAAGTTTGTCACATAGGCTGCATAAGGCTGACCATAAGGTGGCCACAGCCACCCTCCTATCTCCAGGTGTGGGATCACAAGCATGAACTACCATGCCTGGCTTTTTGCATGAGCTCTGAGGATTGAACTTGACTCCTTATGCTCACATGGCGAACACTTTAACCAGCTAAGCAGTATCCCCAGCCCGAGGCTATGGGTCTTTACAGAATTCATGATGTGTAAGCATTTTCTCCCATCTGTGAGTTTCTCTTTATACTTCTTCCTGATTTCAAGGAGAATACTGATTAATTTTTTTTCAAATATGAATGAGGCTCACCATGGTTTCTGTGGGGGTTGGGGTGATACATATGTGTGGATCTGTGTGTGTGCCCATGCCCGTGCACATACCCACACATGTGCATGTGGAGACCAGCATCCTCCTCTACCATGGCCTGCTTTACTCCTTTGAAACAAGGTCTCCTCTGATTAAATGTAGAACACCTCCTTTTCAGCTAAACTGACAGCCAAGATGCCCAGCAATCCTCCTGTCTTCACTCCAATCCCAGCACTGATATTAAATGGTCGCACCCAGTTTCCTAGTTACAAAAGAGAAGGAGGAGATAAAGTTGAGAAAGTCCAGGAAGAGTTGTGGGAGAGATAGGAGTGTGGATATGATCTAAATGTATTGTACATGTGTAAGAAATTACTGAAGAACAAATTGAAGACTGGCTGTTTGTTCAGGATGTGTGTGCATGGAGAAACACATCTCAGTCAGGGCATAGGGCTTTGCTTCCTTGTCTATAAGTCACTCAGGAGCGTGGACTCTCAATAGGAGATCAGGATAAGAATGGCACTGGGAGAGGGGTTGCAGTGAGCTAGATGGCTCAGTGGGTAAAGAGCTTGCCTTGGAAGCCTGAAGGCCTGAATTTGATTCTTGAAACTCACATAAAGGTAGAAAGTGAGAACCAACTCCACAAAACCGTCTTCTGACCTTGAGTGCATGCTGTGGTGCCCAGACACTCTAGCAACAATAGTAGCAGTGGTGGTGGCAATAAAGAATAGCAGTAGACCTGGGGGTCTTTTATTCATCCCAGGTAAGGAAACAGTAATGACTCTTGGGGTTACTCATAGGAGTATAAGAGGCTCAAAGGTATCTTGACTTTTTTTCATTTAAATTAGCATAATAGGTATTAGAAATTTTCCAACAGAGTATGCTTTACGAGATTTTCCTTTCCAGGGAAGCCAATGCTCTCTTCTTACCTTCATGGGCACCAGGCAGCTCTCCCTAAGCTAAATTCTACATTGTGTGATTTAATATCTCCTAGGCAAATCTATTGGCAAATTCTTTATAACATCAATCACTTCAAGTTTCTTCTACATCATTCTCACATGTTAAAGCTATTAAAAATCCATGCCATAGGAAACTGAACACTCAGGGTCCTCCTGTTTTATCACCACACTGACTCCGAGATCAGAACAATTTGTAGCTTCTTAGCCGCTCTCCAAGTGGTGATTAAACTGGGCCAGACAGCTCAGAATGCATGGTCTGAATGATCATCATAGTACAGTCAGAAGGAAGGGTCCTGCTAGAAACATTAACCAAACTTTTTAAACCCAGCAGCCATTCCAAGAATACCAGGAGCTCTCTAGGACTTCCCTTTCCTTTGGCTGTTTCACCATGTTTCTAACCATTACTGATTTATTAGCATGGTAACAGCCCTCTTCCTTCAAACCGGCACATAATCTCTTCTACAGGGTTGTAAGGTTCTATTCGACTTCAAAAAATATATATCATCTGCAAGAACCACCTATTATTTGGATTGGTATCCAGGTATAGCTTTTTAAAGGTTTCATATAAACTATTGGAAACCCATTATTTCTAGATATATCAGAGTTAGTAAAATTCTTTATATCAGAGTCCAATTCTTGGGAGCCATCACTGCTAGTCCTATAGGAAGCATTATGACAAATATCCGGAGTCCAAAGGGAGGAACGGCCACCATGATCTAAAGTAGGAGCCTGCTTGTTTGTTTTCCAGCAGCCCAGACTCCCAAAATAATCACACACTAACTATATTATTTAAATTCCTGCTTGGCCTATTAGCTCTAGCTTCTTACTGGCTAGCTCTTACATATTAATTTAACCCATCTCCATTAATCTGTGTATCACCACAAGACTGTGGCTTACTGGGTAAGTTCCAGCAACTGTCTCTGGCGGGGCTACATGGCTTCTCCCTCACTCCACTTTCTTTCTCCTTGCATTCAGTTTAGTTTTCCCTGCCAACCCTCTTCTGCCCTGTGCTGGCCTAAGACCAATGGTATTCACAGCATGCAGAGGGAAATCCCATATCAAATGTCCCCTGCTGAACTCCTCAACCTTCTGTAGTGATTAGACCTGTTGGCATCCAGGTTTACAACTTGAGCAGGGTTGAAAAGCTGGTCTCTGCGTCTCTGGAAAGCAACTCATATAGGCTGGTCTAGGTGGACTTTCAAAGTCCAGGTCTCTTTATAGGGAGGAAGGAAGTTTTTCTGATCTTGTCTACACAACAGAAGCCAAAGCAGAAGACTCTAGTAGTCTTATTTCCCGTGTATACTTGACCTGTATGCATGCAAATTTACTGATGGGGTCCATTTCCCCTTCAATGGAGAGGTTGTCCTTGAGCCTAGAGATGTCCTGCCAAATAAGTGTAAACTTACTCATGTTGTTGACCATTTAATTCTCCATAACTAACTTTTTATATACCTGACTTTGAATATTATCTTATATTGAAGAAACTTCAAGTTAACTTTTAAACTTGTTTGAGTTACCCGTTTTAGACTTAACTTTGGCTAAATAATGGGAGATAAAATTTGGTCTCTTTCTCGCCCCAATTTGTCTCTGTAAATAAGTTACATTTGCAGTTAACATGACTACAAACACAATTCTGGGACATGAGGCCTTAATTACCTTTGTTTCAACAGTTTACTATAAATTAGCAACTCTTACAAGATTAGAATTTTTAAACTAATTAAATTTATCCCTGTTAAGATTTTAAGCCTTAAAAAACGTAACTTTGAAATGAAGATTTTTTTTAGTACCCAAATATTTTTTTTTATTGAAAATTTCCACCTCCTCCCCTCCTCCCATTTCCCTCCCATTC
>LOEQ01011911.1:22323-33133 GCA_001685075.1 Bramus lutescens
AAAAGACAAGATCTCCTGAGTAAATTGGGAGCATGGGGACCTTGGGGGAGGATTGAAGGGGGGGAGAGGAGAGACAGGGAGGAGAGCAGAGAAAAGTGTAGAGCTCAATACATATCGATTAAAAAGGGGGGGAGAAATGAACATAGTCTAGGCAAGTACAAAATGCTTACTCTAAAGAACACAGGACACTATCAAAAGAAAGACCCACCTGGAAAGCAAGTGCTCCACGTTCATGAATTAGCATGCCAGCACTTGCCAGTCAATCTCAAGATTCAAGGTAATTCCTTTGAGAACTCCATATGAGGTTCTGTTTCTGTTTTGCAGTTGTGAAGCTGATTCTAGTCATCTGGAATTAATTCTAAAGAAACTGAGAACAGTCCAAAGAATCTTTAGAAGAAACAAAGTAGGAAGGTTATTCTTTTGATTTTAAAACTTCCTTAAAAATGATGCAAAATTAAGACAGTGTGGTACTGCTGTGACAGACATACAGAAAAAAAATCAAATTAAGAATTCAGAACTCAGGTTCTGTGGTAAAACAACATCCATCAGGCTGCCAAGACCGAGAACAGTGACAAGTAGCAGCCACATGTACAGTAATGACCGTGATAAAAGTCAGACTCCAGTAGGGTGGTGTAAGACACTACCATCTGGCCCAGATTACTTTACCTACTACTACACTACTATAACGCTGCCGTACATGCTAGTGAGCTGCACACCCCTGCACGCCAGCCTCACGCCTCTCAGGAATATCAGCTCAAAATCAGGAGTACAGTAGAAACTGACATATTCATTGATCAGACTCCTTGCTTTCATTTTCTCTATTTGCTCTATAAGATGTAACTATTTCGGGATTGTTATTAACAACCCAACATATATACTTCTGAAAGTTTCATGTTTGCTTCTATATTACATGCAGGAACACATGCCTGAACACATGTGTGTTGGTACTATTTTATATATACATATATAACTTTCTCACAATATATTTTATTTGTGAAAAGATAAGTCTCAACTGGTGGCAACTGCACACAATTTTATACTATATTTTAAGGACCAAGCAACATTCTAAGTCTTTTATACATTTTGTGTGACATTCAGACTCGTATATGTACCATTGCTATGCACTTTGCAGAACGGTGAGACTGGGGTGCAAAGAATTAAGTAAATTTGACCACATTTGTGTAGACTAAAAAAGCAGAGTTTGTGTGTAAACACTTAAGCCCACTGCTCAGACCCTTAATTTTCCCTCTGCAGGCCTACTCCTGGAGACACTGGAAGATCTTAAAGTCTTTCCTCATAGTAATGTGTTTCCTACTTAATTGTTCTTATTTGTTTTTATGACTCAAAAAATAGATATGCTAAGAATTATTCTGGGTTTATTATTATTATTAGATTAAATTGGGTAATATGAATCTCTAATTAAAATTTATTTTATAGTATACACTGACATAAGAATATAACTAGATACAGTTTCCAACCAGTCAAAATGTCATTTGTTGAATTTATTTGCCTACTGTTCATTTGCCTGTGTGTCCATGCACCTTGTATCTGACAAAGCGACTTTACTGGTTTACTGAGCAAAGAAAGGAATGAATGGTTCTTATTAATCATTACCTCTCTGCAGGTTAGTTTCTGTCAACTTGACACAAGCCATAGTCACCTGGATGAAAAGAACCTTAGCTGAGGAATTGCCTCTATACAACTGTCCTGTTAGGATTGATGTGGGAGGGCCCAGTCCACTGTGAGCAGTGTCCTTTCTAGGCAGGCAAGCCTGGATTATAAAAGAAACCAGGTTAAAGCAGCCCTGAGGAGCAAGTCAGTAAGCAGCCCTTCTCCATAGCCTTTGCTTCAGTGCCTGCCCCCTGAGTCCCTGCTTTGGCTCCCACAGTTTAGGGAAGTGTAAACGTAAATAAATCTCCCCCATCCAGACGCTTTTGGCCAGTGTTTTATCATGGCAACATAGAAACACACAAAACAAGCTCAATGCGGGTAAGTCAAACTGTTCACAAAACCGTTACCTGGCAAATAACTTTAAAGTGTCAAGAAATAAAAAAGCCTCATGGCTTCTCCCGTGGAATTTCACACGAATCATTGGACTTGTAAAATATCTGGCCATAAATTCCAAATCCTGAACTTTCTTTGACCAAAAGGTGTCATTCTCTGACTCTTGAAAGTAAAATGCTTTCAAGTAGTTCTTGCTTTCTCTGATTCTTGAGCTTCATAAAAAGTTTCCTCTTTCATTGGATTTCAGCTGCTCTTTGAAGAGACACTCTGGCTTTGTGCCTGTGCTTCCCTTTATGCCCTGTCTGCTTCTCTAGGTTTGAAAAGCAGAAGCGCAAGGCCACTGCAGCCCGAACAGGCTGGGGTACACCTCCCTGGTTGTTCCCTCACATAACTGACAGTGCTGCGATGATTAAAGCTTGCGAGATTCTGGGAAGAGCTGAGCACAGATTTTTCAATATGTGAACTGCTTGTCAAAATTTTATAGTAATTAGGAACTGAGTGAAGAAAAGAGGAAGCGGCTGCTCAGAAGTTGGGAGAATTTCAATGTTGCAATATTCTTTTTGAGATTTATAAATGGTCTGAATTCATTAGGAAGTCACATTCACCTCAGAGGCCATGGAGAGAAGAGAAAAGTTATGCTATCCTCCTGGTTTCAGGTGTCCTTCAAACGTGCACAAGGGTCTGGAGAGGGTGTCTGGAAACTGATGTACTTCAGGACCCTCCAGCTTACCCTTGTCCCCGGAAATTAAAGCCACCATCCATCCATGTGTGCTTTACTGCAACCATCCTCCTGGCACTGTGTGCTGGGGGGGTCAGAGGGAGACTGTCAGTCAGACCCTTAGATCTGTTGGTCTGTTCAGACACAGATTTCCTCTGTCATTCACGGTTAAACACAACAATTTTCCCCATATTTTTTATTTAAAAATTACTTTTCATTTTACATACTAACCCAAGTTCTTCCTCCCTCTTCTTCTCCCTCTCTACATCTACCCCTTTTTAAACCCCATCCACTCCTCAGAGGGGGTAAGGCCTTCCTTGGGGAGTCATCAAAGCCTGGTATCAGAACTTAAGGCAGAACTAAGCCCCTCCCCCCATATCAAGGCTGAACAAGGTATCCCATCATAGGGAAAGGTCTCCAAAATGCCAGTTCATGCATCTAGGATAAGTCCTGATCCCACTGCCAGGGACACCCATCAGATCTAGCCACATCATTGTTACCTACATTCAGAGGATCTAGTTCGGTCCCATGCAGGTTCCCCAGAAGTCTTAAGTTTTCTATGTGGTTTGGGGCAGACTACGTTGTTGTAGGTCAAACTGTAGAACGTGTACTATATAAACCACTTTTCTTCTATTAGGAATTTAAACAGGGAGGCTGTTTTTCTGCCTTTTTAAAACCAAGGGCCGTCAAGACATGCTGGCAAACGTGACTGAATGACAGAGGATACTCTCCGAGTTTCTGAGCTTCCCAAGAAAGGGAGCAACTTGAAACACAAGAACACTTGGTATTTCCAGACTATGATAACAGAATACAGGATAACATCACATCAGGATTAGGTTCCAACACAAAAATCTGGGGAAGTATATAAACGTAAACCTTAACATCAAGTATACACGGTAGTAGCACACAGCATCATTGTATTGCCCTGAGGAATCCACCTTCCCCGGACTCCACTTCCTGCCCACTGGTCTTTACCAGAATGTATGGACTCTCACTGTCCAGGACAAAGCTGTTTCAGATTAGTGCTCCACTTAGCAATGTGCATTGAAGTGATCTCCCTCTTTACATAGTTTGATGAGGCATTTGTCACTGGATTAATATTTACTGTCTGGACATAGCACTTGGTTTACTTGCCTATTAATCTACTGAAGACCATCTTAAGTGGTTCCAAGTTTGGGGCAATTATGAAATTAGCTGCTATAAATAACTGCATGCAGATATTTAGATAGCTATAAGCATTCAATCCCTTTGAATAGAAAGAGTATGTTTAGTTTCCACAGAACCTGCCAAACTGTCTTCCAAAGTCTGCCCTCATTTGCTTGCCACAGGTGCCAGGCTGAGCTCTTGTTGCCATGCGTCCGCGCCAGCACTAGGTGTGGGTGTTCTGGATTTGGGCCATGCTGCTAGGTGTGAGGACAGAGTTCATTATTGTTTTAATTTCCAGTGTTCTGAAATACATATGACAGTGAGCATTTTTCATAAGCCTTTTGTACAATCTAATCATTTTTAAATTGTACAAGAAGACTATATTTAAATAATTTTATGAAATCAGTTGAGTAATGTTTACTTTTAAAGGGGCTTAGGGCACATATATCAAGAATTAACAGTGGACAAAAATGTTAATTATTCCATTTTTATCTTTCTTCCTTTTAAAAGGTTTATAGAAATGTAGGAAAAGTGGTTTAGGGGAACTTTATTTAGACTCCTCAGCCTAGAGGCAGCAAGGAGACACTGCCAGCTGAGCAGTATCCTCGAGCTTGTTCTTTCTAGCCCTGGTCTCTCAGCTTCCATCTAGCCCCTAGTATGTCTCGCCAGAGACTACAAGGAGAGGATCTAGGAAGCCCTTTCACTTGACACACCATACAACTCATCTCCAACAACGGAGGCCGAAATGGTGTGTCTTCTAAGCCCAGGCTAATTTGGTTTCCTTGTTGAATGCCAAAACTGTGTTCAGAAAGCTGTGTGCCCTGTCTTACAGTCCATAATAAGTCCCTTTTCTCTAAACACTAACTTTTTCTTTTGTAATATTTCCAAAGGAGAGGGAAAGAGTGACGGAAGTTATAGAAGCTAAGTGCTTCCTTACCTAGCAAAACCCTCACTTCAAACCCATGAGGGCTGCCTGAAAGAGCCTTGTTGGGGCCACAGAAGAGGGGGCTACAGGGTGGTATGGGTTTCGAGGAGCTTCCAGGTTCTCAGCATCAGGTCTTTGTGATCATCTGGGGAGGAGAGGAGGAGAACAGGGGAGAGACAAGGAAAAGGGATGGGCAATCTGCTCTAAAAATACACCCACAATGGCAGTTGATTATTGGGTGCTCCTGATAAAAGCAGTTTAACAAGTGAGTAGAGGCTCTTGAGTATGGGCTTCCCCAGGAAGCAAGCAGATTCTGCCTCCTGACATTTCACTGTTTAACCCTACTGTGAGCCCTTTGTGGATGACTCTCATTAAACCCCTTTAGGCAGTGCTTCCGCCTATGGTGCTGTTCACTGGCATTCAATTCGCTTCCTCTCTGATAATTCTTATTGTTTTATATGCTAAGCTGAAAAGTCACCTTAACAGGTCAGAAAGAAGCATCCAATGATTAAAGGCCCAGACCTGGGATATTATCCAGAGCTCAGCAGTCCTTGCAGCTTGAGAGAAAGCTGAAACCTAAATTAAAGGTCATCAAAGGCCCACTAATCCCCAGCCTTCACAAGTCATATAATATCTACCTTCCTTGATGACCTTGGGGTGTCAGGAGGGAGCATGGGACTCCGGGCTAAGCAGTAATATTTCTACAGAGAAGGATATTGGAGTTAGACATTCAATTGGGAGGGCCAAGAAGTACCTAGAACACCCACTTTCCAAAGAAGTGTGCTCTTCTGTAGTGATAAGGGGAGCGGGCCTGCTTTCGTTCAGCCCGGCTCCCGCACGGCTAGCTTATACCCCGAAATAACAACATATAAATTGNCTTTATTAACCAATGAAAGTAACACATACACAGATGACCCTCCTACATCACTCTTCCACCATGTAGGTCTAAATCTACCAGAAGAGCCAGCCTTCCTGCTTCCTTCTTAACATAGCCAAGGCGGGAATAGTGCTAATTCCTATTTGAATACTCAAATAAATGCTTACAGTTGATCAAATACTTACCTAAGTAATAAAGCTAATTAAATAAATATTTAATATCAGAATTTCACAGGAAATAATAGTAACATGAAGCACAAATATGATGATAGGAATATATACAGGCTATAGAATACATAGCTAGTATTTCTGAGTGGCACTTGCTCCTTGAGCTCTTTGAGCCTTGGTTCTTTGTAAAATGGGCATGTCTGTCTTGGAGAATTCCTGTAGAAATGAACGATAATGATGCATTACCATCTTGACAAACTGGCCAACACACAGTAAGCCCAAAATAAATGATTTAAATACTGTTGAAAGATTTTTTTTTTCAGGAGGACACTAGTATTTAGCCAATGTTGGAAATCTGGAACCAATTTTAATCAAGCATTAAAGGTAGGTTTAAGAACACACAAAACTCAGGAATAATTTTCAAAGTATGTATTCTAAATCTGTGGCAATTGCTCTCCTTTCTATGTGAAATAGGACTAGTTTCATAACACAGGGCACTAGAGAAGCCATTCACCACAAAGAAAAGGGAGGGGGCATTTCTATAGCAGACAAGAGGAAAGCTGAGAGTCTCCGTGAACACAGAAGGCAGGAGAGGAAAGAATAAAGAGAGGCAGTGATGCTGAACAATTTCATAGCCATTGCATTGTAATCCCCTTGCAGTCACAATCAACATTTCTGCTATTTAAAAATTTTGTACAGCAGGCCATTTCCCCTCTGTTATATCCTGTTTTCCCACGGCTTCCATAAACATAGAAGCACTGTAGAGAATTCTAGGCTCTAGGAGTCACTGCCAGACTTGGAGATATCTGCTCTCACCATGGGTGCTCTCTCTTTGGTGCCCTGAGCAATGTCTCCCCATTCTGGGTGAGGCAGCCATGCTGGACACACATCAAGACTTGTGCATACGGAACAGAAGCTCAGAGCATCTCATTCCTCCCTAATTGCCATTTGAGTCCAAAATCTTCCCGAGAGTGGCTCTGCTTCACTCACCAGAACGCCCCACAGGCTGTGCCTCTGGAGCCCACAATGAGAATTAAAAATTCAGTGTGGACCTGGATTAGAGCAAGACTGCTCATCAAGGCTCACATGGTTCCCACTTAGCACAGCAGCTGTCTGTCCCCTGCAGACAGCAGGTTTGGAGGAAGCATATTCATTATTTATTTCATTTAAAAAAGAATGTATGATTTTCCCCCCTCAAAGGATGTGTTTCCAAAACTTCAAACTCAAAAGGGTATAGGGCGGGATTGAGAAAAGTACACAGTTGATTTCTAGCTTTCATGGGTATGACTTTCTAATATGTTCATATATGTATTTACACTAAACACTATATTTTTCTCAACAGTTTTGTGAAAGAGCTGATGACTTACAGCATGCTAGTCATACAGCCAAGCTGGGTCTGGAGATCCAGTCTCAGCTGTAATGCTTGCTGAGAATAAATGACTTAAATTATTTAAAACTCAGCAAATGTCTCTATGTGCTCCCCTCTGCCAGACACTACAGATGTGGTGGCCCACTGGGCATGTCCATCCTCTCAGAAGCTCACTACCACCAAAAATAGCAGTCTCGTTAAGGGCGATGTAGAAAGTGTTGGCAATGGCGAAGTTCTTGCGCAAGCTTGGTGCTGCGCTCCATTCACATCCTCACACAGAAGCTTCTGGTCAACAGGTTGATGGAGGTAACTACCCATGTCTTTAAAACTACTGGAGTTCAGGGAGAGGATGGAAATACATCAAGTTTTTAAATATCTGCTTTAAGATCTTCAGCTGTAATTGAAGCAGACAATTAAAGAACTTTCCTGAACAGAACATTTGTTAAACTTCCTTTTAAAAAGAGAAGAATGACCAACCACACAGAAGCACAAGGGGGCTGGGTGGTCAGGGCTGGTGAGAGAACAAAAGTTTGTTTCCATCTTATATGATGTGGAATGGCGAGGTAGGGTTGGAAGAAGCTGTCATCTTCCGGTTGGCTCTGAAGGATGTGATTGCCGGTGTCTAGAACTTAGGGCTGGGATGAGGAAGAGAGATACTTACCTGAATCTTAGAGCTTGACAGAGAAGTTGGACATGGTTCTGGACTCTTATGCTCACTGAAGACACACTTGGAAGAGTCCATTAGTGTTTGGGGATACTGGCTAGCCCATGTTACAAAGCTAACAACTGCTAAAACCAGAATTTGAAACTGAATCTTTTAATTGAGACTCCTCTCCATGATGACTAGATGTCTTGGAGAATGCATTAAGATGTTTTCATCTATGGTACTCTGTCCAGTTCATTGAGTGTGAAGGTCACCTCACTGTCATAAGTAGCATAGGATGCTACTTTTTCAATCTCCATAGAGAAGATCACACTACAACAGAATCACTCAGGTTAAATAACAGCTAGCTAAACTGAAACTTTAAGAAAGTAGATATTCCCCAAGTGTATCCATTTTTCTTAAAAAAAAAAATCAGTCTACCAATCAGTGTAGTAAATAAATTTAACATGTGTAGCAAAGACCTGGAGTAACCTGTTAGCTAGTCAACCTTTCTCTATTGCTCTGTTTCCCTACGCACACTTTAGAAAACCTACTGCTTGTCCGTTGCCCCACGGTCCTTCTCATTCTATCTTGCTGAAAGAAAGGTGCTTCATTCATGAATAGGCACTGCTGTTTATATTTAAGTATGGGGTAATCTTGGCAATAATTACAGCAATAGACCTGATCTGACTTTGTAGGTAAATGTTGCTGCCTCTGCTGACTGTTCTGTAATCTCAGATGAAAGCGTAGAGACCTTTCATCTTACCTGGGAGGAGTAAAGTGCTGGCTCTTGAAGAGTTGTTTTAGAGATTAAAACTCAGGCATATTAGCATAGGCTTTGGAGTGTGGTCAGTGCTGGGCAAGCATAATCTACTTAAGCTTCACACAGCAAAGTTCCCTGCCTGTGACATTCTTATCAGCAGAAAAATATTGGCTGATAGACTCCTTCCCATCTAAATTCTTCATAACTATCATCAACCAAATATGTACTATTGACACCTAGGAGTTTATTCTCTTCTTGTTTATATATCCCAATGCTTTAGAGACAAAACCAGAAAATCCTAAGTCACAGGCCTTCTTCTAGTCTGACCTCCAGGGCACCAGCCCTACCTACCTTCACCTTCACTTGCTGCCTTTGCTCGTATCCTCTTGTCTTCAATGTCTCTGCCTGTGGAGGTACCTTAGGTTGTGTCCTTGTTCTCTGTCCTCCACAGCCCTAAAGAAGTTCAGAACATCTGTTGCTGTTCCTACTTAAAAGCGCTAATACCAATAGCAGGACTCAGCTGTGAATCCTACCTGGCCTCTCAGGCATATATTCAAGATAACGGCAGGCATTCATTTTAGTAATTCATCCACAGGGACTAAAACAGGCAGTTGTGTTTTTCCCATCTATTTTATAGACTACCCAAATTATTCTTTCTAGCTAGCAGGGAAAATTTAAATTACCTGATGATATCTGGGGCAAGAATGTGGCATTTTACAGCAGACACAGACAGAAGGAAGGGATCCTGTCCTATACTGGATATCAAAGAGATCACAGGATGCATTCAGACCACAACTCAGTCTGTAAAACTGAAACCCTGGGCCTCCAATCAACGAAGACTAGAGGATGTGCAGACTTCCAGAGTTCAGCCTCACTTATCTCTGAGAAAACACCTCCTGACAGATGTAGTCTGCCTATTTCATCTTCCATCTGCTGTTCATTAATTACTGAGAGCATTAATGATAACTCAAAAGCCATTTTGTGAAAACAATAAAGTAGAAGATGCTCCACAGAATATTTAATGCTTAAGACAGTCATTTAATTCCACCAATTTTGAACAGGTGGGTCTATTATGCTTTTTGCTATTCGTCTCATATGACTGATTTCCACTCTTACATCATTCACAACTCCATGCTAAGTGACTAAAAAGGTGCTTAATTAAATGTGTGCTTGATAATTAGAGTTTTCACAATCAACTACAGATGGAGAAAATGCAATTGACTGAGGAGCAGAGCGGTCCAGTGAGCTGGCAGAGAGGTTTGGACTTGTGTGAGCCAGACACAAAGAGATCTTGGTAGAGTTCTACTAGTGGAAGGCTTTATTCCTTCTCCTAAAATCTAAGTTTTGAACCCTGTAGATTCATGCCCGACTCTGGTACAGACAGGCAAACATGCATCCCTAATAATGAAGCCATATTAGTATGGCAATCACATGTCCTATTTTATCTAGGGCAATCTTAGTTAACAGCTTATAGCAGATATGGTGAGTTTCTACCCATACTTCTTATTGCGCACATTGAAGTTCATAGATAAAGAATCCTGGGACAAACATTTGTGGCTTTCTTTAATGCTTTCTGTAGGCTTAGAAGAGAATCACATTAGATCTGTGTCTAGCCTTCAGACAATGGAGGACAGAAGCAAAGATAAAAGGTCAGGGTTTTTTCTCCATGGATGATAATTCTGAGCATGTCCTCGATTATTATTCACAGTTCTCAACAGGATCAGGTCCCAGTTGCCCACATTGTGACTGGCTTGATACATGTCTGAGATTGGCTTTTTTTTCCTTCTCTGCCTTAGTTCCTCACTCTCCCATGATGCTTCCTGAGATACTTGCCTAAGTAAATGTGATAAATTTCTCACCTGCAAGACTGCCTCTGACAGAAGGCATCTTCCTCTTGGGACTCTCTCTATCAACTGCTATTGTTTGCTTCTGAAAGTACCCTGATTGCTTGTTTTGTTGGATAGTAAGTGCTTTTCCTGGTTTTAGTTTACACTGAGTACCAAGTAACACAGCACCTCTTAAGTTTACGATACAGATGATGTGGGACAGAACTTATCTAGGCAGGGAAAACTATACTGAATGCTGGGAGGAAGAAGGCAGAGTCAGGGTGAAGCCATGGAGCCACCACTGGAGACAGTCATGCCAAAACTTTGCTGGTAGGCCACAACCTTGTGGTGATGCACAGATTAATGGAGATG
>LOEQ01011913.1:0-10369 GCA_001685075.1 Bramus lutescens
TCTCGCTCTCTCTCTCTCTCTCTCCCTCTCCCACTCTATTATTTGCTTCATCTCAGAGTAAGACAGGGAAGACTAAACTTGTGGCAGTAGACCCAGCTTCCCTTTCTTTTTGAAAGCAAGCTCTACCGTAGGAGGCCTCTCTGTTCCATGTAAACAGAGTCACTATGTACCTAAGAGTGTAAATCTAATTCAGGATATTAATGTCAAATGATTAGTGAGGTCTTTTCAAAGTTGTATGCACTTCAGTTGACCCTTTTTGCCCTAGGAATAAAGGCAAACCATAGCCCTAGACACACTCTGCCCAGCACCTTTCTCTGCCAGTCCAGATCTCAGGAGGTAAGAGAATGCCACAGCATTCCACATGGATCTTTAAATCTAGCTTTTGTCACTTAATCTCTCAGTTATTATGTTTTATCTTTCCACTCAAGCATGAATTTGTCAGAGATGAGAATAATGGAGTATAATTTTTATATCCCCTTGGTTCAAACCTTTGAAAATAGCCAGTACCCCATCCATTTCTATGCAAGGAAATAGTTGTTGGGAAACCCTGATACCTCCTAGCAATCAAGTAATTTTCCTTAAATGTTTTTGTCGTGATTCTGCCATACATAAAGATCCGTAACCAAGGAAACATCTTTCTCATTCTAGCTAAAACAGAGCCTTCAATTTTAAATCTCTCCTAAGTAGTTCCTCACCATATTTCTGATTCTTTGTGACTACTAGATTTTTTTTTATAATGCACTAATAGCATTTCACAAGAAAGTTAGCTATGGGCCCTGGCAGTTCAAATGACTCTTCCCTCTGTCTTATCATTCATAAGAACACAAGCTTGTATTTAGACCCAGTGACCCCTAAAGCTGGGAGAGCTTGGAGCTAATATTTTTCTATCAGAAAACTCGGCATCTCTATTACAGAGCGTGGCTTCTGTCAAACCCATAGATGCCTAGCGGAAACACTTCTTGTGTGTTCCTGTTACATGCTTCTCTGGCCCATGCTCCTGCAGTAGATCCCTGGCTTTCTAACCTGTTAGCGCCCTGTTAGTCAAACCTCGGCTCATAGAACACATATCTGAGCATTGTCCATTGGATGTGAATTTTCTCATCACCGCCTCTTCCACCACCATCATAACCCCCTTAGTCACATATAACCCAACTTCATTTAATTATCCCAAGCCTTGATGTGCCCATGTAGGATATCTCAGCAGTCTCTACTAGCATTTTCTTTATAGAGAAGTAAAGTTTTCTGCTTCCCCACAGAGCTGAGACGTTTTCTCATATCCATTCTCTTCTCTAACCTCAACCAGTCTCATGACATCCAGAGTCTACCAGAACCAGTGGAGGTCTATTACGTGCAATGTCATAAAGTGAAAGGAGGGAAAACGAATCTCCAAGATGCTCCAGGCTAACCGAACATCTCCTTCTCGTTTTATACACAGAAATACCAAGATAGACAGAGGCTAGGAATTTTGCCAAAGTAAACTCAAGACAATCTTGAAATTAAACCACAAGTCTCCCAACAACCGACTTTATACAACAGTGTTTTTAAAGAAATAGATAAATAATACAATAACAACTGGCATTGATTTACCGTTATTATATAAGATAGAGTTGCCAAAACTGAAACAGATTTTTCACAAACCAATGCCTCTGTTCCAAGGTATATTTGCAAACTGAAGATTGATTTTGGCAGTTCCTATGACATGGATATTAAACTATAACAAACATATATTAAGTCTGAGTGCTGCTCTATCTCAGGAGACCAACAATTCAGTCTTATAATAGTAGATGGTTACAATCAGATAAACTCTAGATGCATCCTATGCCTTACCTTCCATTACAGATAAAAATAACAGTCGCAGAACTTAAAGCAGAAGAATTTGCCATACTATTAAAGAGAGAACTCAGCCAAAACATGATTTTTATTTGATAAAAGATATGGTATGACTGTTTGAAAATCCAAATCCCTAAACTGCGATCAGATGCAATTAAATCAAGTCAGAGCTTCTCTACCAAGTGAAGTTATTCACAGTTGAAAGACAGATGCCCTATAATGTTCTGTATTTGCTCTGAACGTTATAAGATTCGGGTCTGGGGGATAGCTCATCAAGTAAACCACTTGACCTACACATTGTGCGCATGGAAGGTTCTGATTCCCACAACCCTAGTAAATGCTGTAGGGGTTAGCATCCCTCCTGTGATTTGAGGCTGAGGCAGGAGATCCCGGAAAAAAGCAAATTAGCTAGAATAACAGTTATTAGTCAGCTCTTCAGGGGAGTCTGTGAAGATGCTAATGCCAACATTGAACCTCCACATGTGTCACAGGTCCATGATCACCTGCACATATACATGTGCCCACACACATACAAACACATGCATGAAGGCGCACCACATACACACATACATATGAAAACAACCTGTAAATATACCATTGCTTTAATGTAAAGCAAAAAAAAGTGCCCTTAAGGTAAAAACCATTTACATTAAGATGATGTCATAGTCTCACTGGCACTAACAAACAACAAACTGGTGATAGTTCAACTCTGTTTTCATCAATAGAATCTCTCTCATGGCCCTCATATTTGTCAAAATTTACTCAGTGATCATCTTTCAACTCCCCTTCATAACCATCTTCTCTGAGTTCAAGGAGACCAAGTAGACACAGAGACACATATATCATCCACGAATCCCTGAGAATGACTGGCGACTGCTCTGCATCAGCTACCTGTCTTCTTGGATAGGTTGCTGGTGGCAGCTCTGATGTATGGTGACAGGGAGCTGAGGCTTTGTCACCCCGGAAGAGAGCATGCGTAGCCTGAGTCACGTGGAAAGTGAGCAGTCATGTGGCAGGTTGGTGCTTGGAATGGAAAGAGCTTGACTAATGCTGACGGAGGACTTGGCACACAAGCTACCCTTCCGATCTAAATCAATAAGACATATGTTTTCCTATGCAGTCTGTTCATGGGTGATGGGAGAAGTGGTCCAGGTCTCGATAGAAAGTATCGTGCCATTTTACTGCAGAACAATAACCGGAAAGGTGAGACCTGAGGTTCACAAGAGCAAGGGCAGTCTGAGTACTTTAAGGACTCAAAAGTAAAGAGATGGCTGGGAATTTAATTTAGTGACAGAGCCCTTAGCAAGTATGTAAACAGCTCTGCTTTCAATTCCCACTAAAATGAATGGGTTAATGAACACATGATATTTTATAGTATGATTCCATATGCTGCTTTTTAGCAGATTGGACCGAATAGGTGAGAATGGTGATAATTCTTGTGATCAGTGCTTCTTAAATTGGTTTCCCAATCCTCACTAACACTTTCCTGCATAGTTTCAGCCATGTACAGGGCAAGTGGATGGTTACCCATTCTATTAAGAAAGAGCTCAGGCATGGTTTCTTTTCACTTGGCAGCAACGAAGACAGGGCTTTCCTGTCCTAGGAATGCGACCTCTGGGATGTAGGTCACTTCATCCTGCATCCTAAAGAACTATCCACAGTCCTGCCAGACACTGCGATGGTTTGTTGACTAAACCCATCATTTTCTAGGATGAGATTCAAAATGTTCAAGAACAAGGTATTTAGGTGGCTTTATTAGACTGAGGATCAAGATTTCTTTGGTGCATATGTCTCTTTCCTCAATTTATCAAATGACCCTGGAAAGGCTGCAGACAGAAAGTAGATTCTCACAGGAGGTGGCTATGACAGACGCCCCTATGGCAGTGGTTCTCAACCTGTGGGTCACAACTTCTTTGAGGGCCAAACGACTCTTTCAGAGTGGTCACATTTCAATTTGTAACTAGCAAAATTACAGCTATGAAGTAGCAATGAAAATAGTTTTATGGTTGGGGCTTATCACAAGGGGAATTGCATTCAAGTGTTGCAGCATTAGGAAGGTTGAGAACAACCGCTCTATAGCCACTGGAGCAGAAGTCCCTTCAGTTTGAAAGCACAGCCACGCATCCTTAAATTGAGCAAGCAAGGAACCTCTTTGGAGAAATAGATCCTGGCTAACCCCTCCATTTGGAGGACACCAAGCCCCCAACCACAAGCACACTGGGCCTCCTTCCCCATACACCAGCACAGCCCTCAGCAAGATGCTAGATTGTCACAGGATACAAAACCAACACAAATATTGAAAATACCCCCCATGCTCACACCTGAGTTACACATTAAACAGGGCCCTCGGTGAAGCAGCTCATTTATTTTTCTAAGCATGTTTTATCCTCAGTCAATTTGTTGCTTAGATCAGAAAATATGAAATTCGCTGCTCAGCATTCTGCTGAGAGCACAGGATCATTTTTACTCAGGAAATTACAGCCCTCCTGTCTCTTACCTGAGCCTTCTGTCTTGAGACTGGCCTGTTCCTGGAGCCACTCTGTACCTTTAAAATCGGCAGAGTCTGCTCCCTCTAGATGAGAACAAATGGCATCAAATACTCTTTGGTGGCTTTCCAAAAGCCCACGCTTTCTTCTTGAAATTAAACTAAAAACCAAAACCCCATTTCATATCATTATGACAATTCCTGTGGAGCCCTATTAAATACGACAGTGCAGAGCAGGAGTTAATGACAATGGCAATTTAATAGCACCAGATTGAGTTTCACCGCAAAGCATGATCTAAAAAAAAAAAAAGTCATCCCCTGCATGGGGAAACATTCAAACTTGCCACCATTTGCAGCTAGAAAATGCAGTGAGAGTAAATTGTTAAGTGGGTAGACACTGCAGCACCCGCAGGCATCTTAATAATCTTGGTTCTTATCTATATGAGTGTTCATTTGTGTTTCAGTACTAAGAGGCTTTGCTTAGATGACATAACCCTGAGAAAATATCATTATCCCTAGACTGTGTGTTTTAGCATTGACATAGTAGGAGCGTACAGAACAATCGTGAGAAGATGTATAAGCCCATGTGGGAAACCTGATAACTTTCTGGGTGTGCAATGCTAAGAAAGGAACTCAGCTGCCCTGGGTCAGTATTTGCTTGAAATAAGATCATGCATTTCAAATATTTGTCATAGCATCAGATTTGAAACTACTATGCTTTCAACAAACAACACGTGCATGATGATCATCTGTTGGTACAGCTGCCTTAAACAATGCCCCAAAACACTTCACTGTAAATGAGAATGAAGGAAAAACCTCTGCATAGGGGGAATAATTCATACTCCTGTCACGGTGGTGACTGACAGGCACTTTCTTTTGCTTATCTCCCTGGTGAGATCTCATAGTTCTTTTGCAACTGGTGATCAGTCTTATGTACCAAAAGGACTCAGTCAAGCTGAGGAGGCTGAGAACCCCCCCAAGATGAAAGATTTCTGAGCCTAGGAAACCCAGTTTCTGGGAAAAGAGTTCAGAAAAGCAGAAGAATAATCCATCCTATGAAAAGCATTAAGAGGCGTGTGTGACAAAAACAGAGATGAGGAACTAGCCCCTTTACTGACTCTCGTCACCTGCTTTGACATAGGTAACCTTTGTCCAGGCAGACTCTGTAAAAAGATATGGGGAATGGACATTCTACCATGGCTGCTTAATGATTTTCTGTCTGAGCCAATGGTCAAAGGGCAAAGTGTCTATACTAGAATCAAATCTGTTTTGAGGGATAAAACTATGTAAAGTCCCAAAAGCTCCAGCTATTTTTCTGGGAAGAAGACAGATTTGGATATATCCTTCCCCAGCTCAGACTCAGGCTGAGAAACCCAGACTTTGCAATGCAGTGTGTGTAGAGTGATCAATGGGTGCAGATTTTTCTCTTTCCAGGTAAAGTAACAGTAGCCTCCACAGAGCCTTCACTTACCAGGCACAAGGCCCCTTCAGGAAACTGCAGTTTAATCCTGAGCCAGCATGGTCTTGCTACCTATCAGCTTCCCAGAGCCTCCTCTGGAATTCTACATTCCCATCTACCGTCAAGAAATGTGAGTGTCGTTCAGGTTCTTCCAAACCCAGAGAAGACAGGACGAAAACTGCAGCTATGCCCCCACATGGTCTCCAGTGTTTAAACAACTCCATTCCAAACCTCCATCTCCTGCACAGGAGCCTGCGGACATATTTCTGCCCTGCAGCAGTCACGACCTTGATTTTCCACCCTTTGTATAGCTGCGGTATTAACGTCAGCAACTTGGATGCACTGAGACACTCACAAAGGGATTATGTTACCTCAGGGACTCACTTCTCCTCACAATACTGACAACTGACTCAAGCCTGGGTTATGATTAATAACAACTTAGCTGGTGGTTTGACAAGGTACATTTCATCTCCAGATTACAAGATGCCCAACAAAAGGTCCTTCACATATTCTTCTTGTAGGATGGGAAGATGAAAGAGGGAAGATCTCTCTTGCTAAAGTTACATGCTCTGTAAATAGCACTGAAAGAAAAAGGGAAAGAAATTAGGACTTTGTGGGGTGGGGAGATTAAGTTTCTATTCACAAAGCCATAACGCCAGCCCAAGAAAGAAAGAGCATAAAAATAAAACATATGGAAGCTCATAGGACACATGAGAAGAATTCAGTACACTATCTTCCTCTGCTTTCTTCATCTGTTTGAGGCTTCAGAACAGACACATTAGTGAAGTGGCACTATGATTATTTTACTTACTGATGGAGGACACTTCAAAGGCTTGGGAAAATGGTTACCAAATTTCATATTTTGTGATTATGTTTACAAAACTCAAGAGAATTTGGTCACTCTTGTTTCAGATGATCGGTAACCAGGAGACAGACTTATCCTGCATGTTTGAACTATGTAGATTTTCTCCAGATCTATACAATTACAGACTCACTGAAGCCAGAGCAATCTCCAGACTCTCCATCCTTCCAGGCTTTTGGAACCTGTTCAGGGTGAGTTTTAAGTTGGAGAGTGACCAAAGGGCTCAATTGACAAAGCCTTGAGCCCTTGGGAGAGCTAAGACCCAGGCCTGAGTCAGCCCTGGCCTTCTACAGATGTCCCGAATTTCCCAGGAAGTTACCTCCTGTGGTGGAATAGAAGTTCCCTCTGACTCAGCTCCCAAAGCTCTCATGCATGCTATATCCACAAGCTAAGAAAATGTCAAGGTCTTCCAAAATAATGACTTTGGTGAGAGCAACCTGGAGCGATTTAAAACATTGATGAAGATCAACGGGTAAAGCTCTCTGAGCCCACGGTATGAACAAAGCCCTGGGTGACAAGAAAGTAGGAAGGTAGAAGTCCTTGTCCTTCGGTACCTCAGGGGCTTATCTTATAGCAGACATGTACATGATACGAAACTGAAAGCAAGCATATGCTACATAACATAACCAGTGGAAGACAAAAGATAAGAGGCATAAAAGTGTTCACAAAAATTCTAGATGAAAGAGAAGAAAAATGAAAGCGTCAAAGGAAGAGGGGCTGGAGCAATGCCAGGATGTTAGGATAGCATGGTGCCCCCTGGAGGCAGTTGTGGGGTGCGCAGGTAGTTTGCGCTGCAGCAACGTAAATGATATTGAAAGGACAGAACTGGGAAGCCTAGAATGCTACCTCACACTACAGGAGCCCCCACATACCCCAGGACTCAATGAGAAGAAAGCTAAGGGTTAGAGAACCTCACGTTTTAGATAGCAACAGTTCAGGAAACAACACTGTCATCCATAAATGCTCAACATCCACTGAACAGAACAATAAGCTTGATTACCGGTGCACACGTAAGTAGACATCCATGAACAGAAACATGCAAAGTAAGATGTCAGTTCTCACTAAGTGTTGAGAAGTGAGTCGTTTATCACAAAGTTTACTATTCAGTTTTGTCAGGAACACTCACTATCCGTGAGACATAAGAGCAGCCGAAGAGAGAACTTTCAACAGAGTGGAAGATGACTCCTTTGCCTTGGATTCTCTGATAAAATACTCTGACGAATGTCATTTAATGAAGAAAATGTTTCTCCCTCCTAGGTCATGGTTCGAGGTACGGCAGAGTGTGACGGAAAGTTGAGGCAGCAGAAGCTTGAAGCAGCTGCTCACATTGTGTCCATAGCAGGAAACACAGCAGGATAAATGTGTGTGTGCTACGGCCTCTCCGCTTTGTGAGGTATGAGGTCGGCTGCTGAGGGAATGGTCCCACCCATGCTCAAGATGGGTCTGTCCATGTCAATGAATGTAATCAAAATAATCCCCTAGAGAGACGCATCTCCCAGGTGAGTCTCGAGTCCATCAAGCTGATAATTAACACCAACCACCAGATCCCTCGAAACTAAAGCCATCTGATGTGGGTGATGGAGCAACAGACAAATCAATAAAATAGAACTAAGTATCCACAACGGGACAAGTTGCATACTGAAGCTCAGGACTGCTAACAAGCAGCATTTTAATCAGCTAGTGGAAGATTAAAAGGAAACACGCCAAATAAGTGATGCTGCAGACACTGGAAATTCATCACAGAGCACGTAGAATGAGACAGTTTTCATGGTGTATGTAAGGAAAATGCCAGCTAACAAGCTACCCAAATGGAAAGGAAACAAACAGACACAAAACGAAGTCATGTATTACTTCCACCAACTATATCAGTTTAAAGCCAAATTTGAAGCAAGTCTGATTAAGTACTGGCCAAATGGATGGGCTCTGGCCAGATCCATCTCTGATTCCCCAGGGAAAAAAAGCGGACCTGAGTCATGCTTTACAGTGGCTTAAGTGTTTTCCATGGGTCCAATCAGGAGCAAGCACTTCCTGATGTATTTCCTGCCTGTGAACCTCCCACCCACATTTGATCAAGCACATCCAATGCAGATGGGTCAAATAAACTTGTTCAAGGGAGTGAAAACACGTGGCTTATTATCTCCCATAAACAATAGCCTCCAGCATTTCAGGAACTATCTGTCCTTGGGCAAAGGGTTTGTGGATCAGAAACATTTTTGATTCATGGATCTCTTAGGCATAGTAATTAAAACATAATACAACTTTGGCTTTTACACATGGGTAAATTCCTTCTAACCATGGAGAATCAGGGAATTAAGTAAAAGCCCGATAGTACTAATTTCAGTATGAAATGGCAGTATAAAATTATGGTGTGTCTTTTTAAAAAAATATATGCATTTTCTACTTCTGCCTCCTAAGAAACCCTAAAATGACGATCAGGTCATTACTATTGGCCCTCTAGCTCCCTAGACTGTCTCCACCTCAATGCTGTATTTCCTGACTGAATAAACTATAAGAACTGCTCGTTTAAGATCAACGACCCCAAATGTACATTCTTCTGCTCAGAGAATCAAGGAAGTTATTAAAATGAGCTGAAGCTGTCTGAAGAGGACAGTGAGAAATAAAAGCTGATAGTTTATTTTCAGAATAAAGATAAGTACCTAAGGCAGCTTAGGACCAGTTACGAATGAACAAACACTGCTGCACCCCAAATAAGTTACCTAGCCCCACCAAACTGTATTAGTCAAGCTACCCATTCCCACCCAAACTAGAAGTCTAGAGTGGAAAATTACTAGCAGCCAAGTTTCCCTAAGGACGTACAGATACGGCAAGGCCAGACAGAGGCTGAGCTTTAAGATAAGCATGATGTAAAGTATCGAGGTGAATCTGAGCAAGGTCTTTGTCGAAAATGAAGCAAGCAGGGGCAGATGGGGAGACAAGGGGGAGTTGAAGTAGAGGGCTGCCCCCCTGATTACACAGCCGGTGAGGAAAGGGCAGAAGGAGCCAGCATTACTATTATAAAAACTGTCCTCTGGCTATCAGCACGCCTGCTATAAACTTCTCAAAGTTCTAAAATAAACCCCCTCACTTTCACTGCTCCAGTGCTCTTACTACGGGGTTGGAAGAATGGGTCCCTGCTCCTTGCACGACTCCAGAGCCCATTTGGAGAGGCGCTAACTATATGAAGCCAAGCAAGGGAAGCATCAGAATGAGTGACTGTCTTGGTGAGCTAACCGGCAAAATCCAAGCAAAGCCACACCCTCTCGTGATAATAACATTATGCTTACAGAGATAATTTTAAAGGAGAATCAAAGGCACCTGTGAGCTGAAACGCAGCCTTGTAAGACTTCCAGATGAAACCCTGCAGGCCTTACAAGGTTCCAGATTCAATTTGCCACCCAAAAGAGGGAAGATACAGAAAATGTGCAAACTGTTGGAATGCTTGGTGGTAGTAAATGTTAGGTCTTCCCATGGCACTGTGGATAAATATTTTCAAAAAGAGTTAACCAGCCACCACGTGTATGTATTTAATTCCAACTCCAAAGGCTGAGGCAATAATCACAGTGCTGGCCTGAACTACAAAGCAGGGATGTTTTTGTTTTTTAAGTGCTTATCTGTCACATGAGGGCTGGCTTGTTGGGGTTTCTGTCCTGCCCAGTTCCCACAGCCATTAAGCCCCAATGAAATCACAGAGAGGTCTATATTAATGATAAACTGATTGGCCCATTAGCTCAGG
>LOEQ01011915.1:0-28065 GCA_001685075.1 Bramus lutescens
ACAAGAATTATGGGTTAATATAAGTTATAAGAGTTAATAAGAAGCCTGAGCTAACAGGCCAACCAGTTTATAATTAATGTAGACCTCTGTGTGTTTCTTTGGGACTGAACAGCTGTGGGACCAAGGTGGGACAGAAATCTCTGTCAACAGGACAGACAGGAGAAAGGAGACAGAAGAAAACAGAAGTCAAACTGAAAAAGGAAACCATCTTGGCACAAACTAACTTCTTTACCTCTGAGTAACAGACTCAGCAGTCATTTTCCCTTTCACACCCGACGGCTCTTCACATCTTGCCCCTGGCTCAGTGCACACTCAATGAGCCCAGGCACACCACAGCTACTGCCTGAGTGTTCTGGAAGTTAAAGTCACATAGAATGTCCCCAGCGGACAGTCCCACAGCCCCAGAGTGACTTAGACTGGAATGGGCTGATTTCCCCAAATGAAATTGGCCTATAAAAATGACAATAAGATGAATGGGAAACGACTCTACTGTCCTTTGAAGCAGTTTCACACCGATAGCAAAGCTACTTGAAGAAAAATCTTGATGCTGGACCTTCAACAACAGCAGCCCCAGAGTTAGGAAGCTGTTCTTTCTGTACCTGCCCTCCTTCTAGTAACCCCTACCTCCTACAAATCACCCATCTGGTCAGTCACCCAACACCTACTTAATGAGGAGCTGTAGTGGGCCAGGCATGGAGTACAGGTGGAATTACAACCAAGAGGCAAAAAGACGCACACCCCTACCTTCATAGAGAATAGTAATTAATAAGGAAATCAGGTATTTAGCGGAACGTGAAACAGTGATGTTTGGCATAGGTTCATGGGCCCAGACTTAGAAAGCTCTGTGCTGGGATTTGGATAAATCAGTCACAGCAACCACACAAATGAATGGGATTGAGAGGCCAGAGAGCTTACGGCTATTCACAGTTATTAAGGTGATGAGCTGATTTAATTATGGTCAATGTCCAAAAGAATTAATTCCCATTGGCCAAAAACATAAGAGGTGTTTTTTCTAAGTGGAAAATTCCACAAATGCCTGTCCTCCAGCTACAAAGCATGGCAGAGTATCGTGAGTGGCTGTCTTTAGCTTTAACTCCTTCTAATATTAGCACCGCTCACTACACTCTCACTGCAAAGGGCATCGAGAACTTGAAGTTTTCATTCTCAGCAAACAATGTCCTCTGCAGAAGCCATGAAAACCATCACAGACCAAGGCTGCTTGCAGTGTCAGAAAACCAAAGGGACAAGGATCGTTCTAAGCCAGCAACTGTCCTGTCCATCGTCAATCACAGTGGCTACCACCCTCTCATCCATCCTCTCCAAGGATGCTTGCCTAAAGTCATGTCTTTCTGATGCTCTTGGGTCCACACTGTGAAGCGTTATGGGTTTGTTATGTGCTGGTACCATAAAACAATTTAGTAGCAAGGATTTGTGCTTAGCTTTCTGTGGATGAGCTACCACACTAGGTCTCCGGAAGAGGCCAGGAAGTGATGGGTTTAAACGCGAGTCAGCATTCTGCTGGCATCCCTCTCGAGAGTGTACCAAAGAGGCTGCCTCTGACTGCCTCTTGGGCCACATACTCCGAATTGCCAAATGGGCCACTGAAAAGTGAGGTATTCTGTGAATACTAAATCTCTTACCTTTGGGAAGATATTAACTAGTCTTCTGTTTGGCTATCATACAAGAACTCCAATCACTTTAAGTTGCATAATTTTTGTGCATATTTATGAATATATTCATATCTTATACTGTCACATATATTTTACAATCCTTGAAGCCAGATTTAAACATTTCTTCTTTAAAGGAAGACAAAGAAGATTTTAGGCTTTCTCAGCTTACTGTTTCATTAGGTACTGTTGAAGTCTGTCACTGCAGGCTGTACACACACAGACTCTCTCTCTCTCTCTCTCTCTCTCACANCACACACACACACACACACACACACACACACACACACACCCCATAGGAAATCTGGTAAAGAGTGAGTGTAACAGTTTTCCAGCTTGCTTCTCATTTGCTGTAACAAATTTCTGACCAAAAGCAACATGGGAAGGAAAGGTGTTCCTTAAGCTTATAGCTTACTGTCCATCACAGATGGAAGCCAAGACAAGTACTCAGAGTGGAAATCTGGAGGAAGCAATTGAAGCAGAGGATGGAGGAACGCTGCTTCCTAGATTCTTCTGGGTTCATGCCCATCCACCCTTCTTACACAGCTCAGGATCACCTGGCTAAGTATGACATCATCCACAGTGGGCTGGGTCCTCTAGATTAATCAGAAATATCTGTGCCACAAACAAGCCCACAGGGCAATCTGATGGAGGCAGTTCCTCAACTGTGGTTCCCTCTTCCCAGATACATCAAGTTGACAAATGAAGCTATGACATTGAGTGCTAATAAAACTTTATTTTTGAAAATAGGCCACGGGCCAGCTTTAGCTAACAAGTTTGTCCAAGACCTGGTCGAAACTGCTAACATTTGAAACATGTGATTGGTGTGACAACAGAAGTCTATGAAAGAAAAGGTTGGGAATCAATTTATGAATTGTCTTTATGTCCACAACAGGAAATAAAGGATGGCAAGATTTGGGGGAAGTGACCGATGGTCACCAACCACTCCGTACATGGCAAACACACACAAGCCAAAATGGACAGTGTCTAAGGAATGGCTGTGGACGCTGTATTCTGGTCTCCACACGAGTGTGCACCCATGAGCACATGTCCCATATCACTTGAGTCCATTTGTACAAACACGAACCTGCACACACGAGTAGGAATGAATGTGACCATCACGGGATGGATGAGAGTCAGGAAAGAGCTTTAGCGTGTACGTCTGCCTCAAAAACAAACCATCAGTTGTTTGATATTGGAACAAAGTTGACAACAGCGTCTCTGTGACGCTCTGTCACTGCAAGCAGAGCAGATGGTGTCTCCAGCAACAAAGAGGGAATCTGGCAGAGAAAAGTCTAAGGGAAAAGAGCGCGTGTGAATGTCAGATCGTGGAGCCGCGTTGAGACATCCAGGAAAGGAGCCCGGCAATATCTCAAAATCCAACAAATTACTTTTAAAGTCACTGTGTGAATCAGGAAGATGGATGGGCTGGGGCTGCGTCTACACGGTCAGAAAACTGCCAGGTCTGCAGAGTAGCTTCATCAGGAAGCCTTCTGGCTAGAAGCCCTGATTTATTATATTGATTTTGAAGTTTTTTTTATGGCATCTTCTTCTTTGGGACGCCTAAGTAGACTCAGCAAGTTAGCTTCATATGTCATAAAAGAAAACATATGTGGCCCAATTAAAGGAACAAATCTCATGTTTCCTGTCATGTTGAAGTCCCAAATTACAGAATCTAATATGTAACAATAAAAAACTAAATACAAAGAAGTCACACAAATCATAATTAAGATCAGGTAGTGTGTGCAAGTGTGTTTGTGTGAGTTGATATGTGAAGAAAAATCTGGCATATTTTAGTGTAATTGGATGCATTATGAAGAAATGTGTCTGCTGTGTGTGTGTGTGTGTGTGTGTCCTGGCATTGTGATTCCTCCCCTTCCAGAGGACAGCAGTACAACAACATGATTTGCACGCAGTGTTTTAAGAATGAACTTGGAATGTCACCCACCATTCTCTTCCTTTCCCCCAACACCCATCCACCCCAGGGGTCTCAGGTTGCCCGGGCATTGAATGTCAACATATGTCTTCTAAATCCATCTCAACTTTACGCGGCATGCTTGGGAAAATAGGTAATTTCAGTGTGGCTTTACATAGTCAAGTCACCACTGGGGAAATGACTCAAGTCCTGTGATGCCCTTCCTGGCCAGTCTTGACCTGAATGGACCCACCTCAGTCACTCTGCCCCAGCTATACAGCCTCCCTATCTCTAGCATGGGCTTAGCTGTTCTTGACTGAAACATGGAACTTGATGTCCCTTCCTTCATCTGGTAAAATAAAAAATATAGCTTAAAAAAAAGAAAGCATCTTCCACAAAGTCCATAGCTAGGTTTAAATGCCACTTGCCAGAGAGGCTGTTCCATCTCCGACTTGAGGATGAAGCCAGGCTCACCTCAAGCATCTCTCTACCATCTACTCTCACCCTTCATGAGGGAACTTCTTGATGACCTCCACCATCCCCACCCACACATCCGGGATCATCTTCAGGGTAGATACGATGGATTAGACTGTCCTGGTTGCATTGTATCACAACTGAATTTGTTTCTGGGGCTTGTTTTTTAAACAGGGGCTGCAGAGCACATAAAGAGATGGATGAAGTTTTAAGGCAGCAGATCTCCTACTGAGTCTGAAGAAGCAGCTGCCAAATGGTACAGAGAGCAGCATGGCTAGGAAGATTTGAGCAGAGGAGAAGAGCTCCCCAGCAGTGGTCTAGGAAGATTCGAGCAGAGGACTCAGCAGTGGTCTAGGAAGGAAAAGATATTAATCAGTCCTACTCATGACGGGAGCTGAAGTTTGCAAAGAAACAGAGCCTGAGCTGAGACTTTGGCCCTGGGTGACATTGGTGATTTTAGCTTTGTGCCATGCTGAGCAGACAATCCAATTACATCATGCCAGACCAGGCCTCAAATCATAAAAGTGTGTTGTTTCAAGCTGCTAGGTGAGTGGGGGTGTTATGCAATGTTGAAACACATTCAGTCTCTAAATATTTTAAATAAAGAATGTATCTCTATTTGGCATGTTATTTATTAGCTATATAATGATGATGATGATGATGATGATGATGATGATGATGATTTTCTTCCTCTGCTCCACCCCGTGTGTGTGTGTGTGTGTGTGTTTGTATGTTAGAAGGCTGGGTATGCAGATTACTCATGGAAGTTCCATTTCCTGATAAAGCATCTATAATTCAATGGACATGCATTGAATACTTATTAAATGGTAGAGTAAACTTTCACTAGAGAAAGTGGAAGCTTGCTTCACAGAATGTGAGGATGGAACCCCCTGTGTCAGGTGACTTCCAGAACACAAGGATCAGAGGGGTTCCAGGTCATCCTGGGCTACCTGGTGAGTTCAAGGCCTGTCAATTAAAGACTCATTTTGAAAGATACTTATCGAAATAAATAAATAATACTACTTTTGAAGTAGAAATTTCTACAGGACAAAAACTTTTCTAATGGTTCAAAACCAAAATTCTGTGTTTGTGTGTGTGTGTGTGTGTGTGTGTGTGTATAATAAAGAAGAGGTCCTGGATTTGGGAAGGATGGAGAGATGTGGTTGGGACAGGATGGAGTAGGGGAGTGATAAATAAACAATCAGTTCTCTTGTATAAAGTTCTCAAAAAAATAAAATTAAGAAAACATAAAGGTTATAAAAATAAAACAAGTCAAGAAACATTATCCAGAGTGTATTGAGGGGAAAAAATGAATAGTAAAACAAAGCAAAATGATAACCTCAGAATATTTTGAGAAATTATCATGGCTCCAAAAAGCAAACAAAGAATTAAAAAATGAACCCCAATAAACTAAACAGGGTGTGAATGGGACATTAACAGAGCCAGGGAAGAAAAGTCCAGATACTAAATGATAAAAACCTCACAGGCAGTGTGGTCTGCTAAAGACATCAATAGATGCCACTCTTTCCTCCACAGTAGCTGACCGTGCAGTTAGGACACTGGTCTACACACACAGCTTGCAAGAGTATAAAGAGGTCCAAAGCTTGGCCAGAAATTGGCAGTCTGTGTTGTATCCCACAGCACATGGGTCATCTTCAATTGTATCTCCATAGAGAAGCAAACCCACACATGAACAAGGGATCGCTGTCTTGACAGACCCTACCAAGCCTTGGGTCCTACAGCTGCTTTGGTGTCCCCCCCCCACCCCCGTAAAGGCTGCTTCTTCTTTCCAATCAGAATGGTTTCATCTCAGTAACATTCACAGTCCGGATGCTGCATTGTTACAGGCCCAAGAGCACACGCTCATTTCCTGCTTCTTGGACACTGGTGTTCCCACCTTCCCTTGTTGCTAGGGAACTGCCCCAGTTCTGGTGAGCACACTGGCAAGTGTGCTGAAGATTCTAGAGCTCCTGACAGAAGAGGAACTGTTTCTTCCCAGGTGCCATGCCTTCCCTTTTAAGTGTTATTTGAACAGATATCAAGGAAGTGAAAAGCTAATGCGTGAGAGAATGCTTAAGAAAGAATGGATCTGGGTGTTTAGCTGATCCCATCATGAAATGTTTGTGAGCACTTGATTGCCCAGCTGATGGCACTGTTACAGGAGTGTGCACAGCACTGTCCCCCAAACTAGACTGCTGCCACCATCCTAAGTTCAGTTGTGTCTGCTGGAGAAAGGTCATGGCAACAGGGCTTTTTCACTGTTGGCTTCCAGAATTAAACAAGATCACAGGGAGCGTCACTGGACCCTCACCTGAGAATGCAGCCACCCCTCGTATCAGTTGTATGTATCTCTTGCCTTAATGACTAGGTGGCCTCAGGGTCTCAGGGCAGAGTACAGACATTGGGAAAGACTAGGGAGGAGGGGGCACCATCATTTCAAACTGTGAGGACATTATTGTCTATGCTGAGCACAGACGTTCCAACACTGCTGGCTTTGGGATCCACACTCCTGTAGGAACTCCCTCATTCATGCTCTGTAAGGAAGTACAGTAAACTCACTGGCTTCCTCAGACTGAACTTTGCTAGAATCATGCTTTGGGTTCTCATTGGGACCTTATGAGGAGGGTGGACATTGCTTAGCCTCCACCCACAGAAAGAAAATTCTCACAGCAGGGAGGATGTGGGGCCTATAGAAGGGGAGCCTGTCTCGAGGTAGTGAATATATGTGTTTGGGGATGTTCTATTTCTGCTTCCTGATCTACAGGAAAGTGGCCAAGCAGCTGCCGCAAGTTCCCACCGCCAGGAGGTCAACTGCCCATGGCAGTGCCTAGCTCGGCCATTATGGACTATGTCCATTCAGAACTTCCTCCTGTGGGTGCTTCTTGTCAGGTATTTGGTCACAGCAATAAGAAAACTTAACAAATACTGGTGAGATATCCAATTCAGTGAGCCAGACTTAAAAATATCTATCTACTCTATATAAATAAATAAAACAATGAACGCCTGTATCATGTGAACTTTGGCTACAGGGACTGTGGTTGCTCTCGGCCATACGTCTGTATTATATGGGATCAAATGGAATCACATCTACCAATATACTGGTAGTTGTTAAAAGCAAGCATCCAAATAATATAAAGGTATATGGGAGTATTTTAAATATGTTTAGAAAGTATATTGACCTACGAATCCATGTATTGACCTATAAATGTTCAGAGAAATGTCTGAGACCATAGACTCCAAACGGACAGCAGCAGGTGGGTGCAACAGCTGGAGGTGCTGGTGAGGTATTTACTACAGCTGTGCTATTTTGTATGATAATAAAGAGATGAGAGACAGGTGAACTAAAATAACTTCAAATAAAAGCAACAAAGCATTGAAATGTACACCCTTTACATTTCCGAGTTTCGCCAGTGTATACCAAATGAAAGTAAACTTTCGAAAAGCCAGGAATGGACCATGGTTTCCATTTTTAATGTTATAATATTTAATCACATGTATCATGTGTGTCTCTGTGTGGATATGTACTCATGAGTGCAGTGTCCACAGAGGTCATAGGAGGGCTTCAGATGCCCTGAAGCTGGAGTTACAAGAGGTGATGAGCTGCTCACCACGATCTCTGGGGTGCTAACTCAGGTTCTCTGCAGGAGGGGTATTTGTGTTCCGAACCGAGATCTCTCTCTAAGGTGGCGTTGAGAATCTGCTCAGTTTTGCAAGGTGTGGACAACATGGCATCTATATGGCACATCCAGAATTCTCAACTATCCTGTGGAAAACAGGTTCATGTGCTAAATAAGTAAAGGTACTGGGAAAAGCAAGTCCTGATGACTTAGGGATATATGGAAAGCAGATGTGTCCTCGCACCAAAGGCTTTATTTCTCCACAGATGTTGCCATGGAAGGTCTTATGTTATTCTGTTGCTGTGACAATTACATAGTGAAAGAGGAAAAATATAGCCACGACCCAGAAATTCTCTCCCAAGAGTGACAGCCCATGATAATTTCCAGAACCCACTGTCAGGGGAGAGCACTAAGACACACACTGTGGAACATTGTTAGGGTGTTAAAATGTTGAATGCGTTGGAGTTTATTTCTCAAATCAATAATGAAACTCAACAGACATTAGCAGAAAGACAAAAGGAACAGAATGGTTTAAAAAGGGACGGAAAGGAGCTAGGAAGTCAAAGGACATGATAAATTAGCAGAGCTAGGCAGTGACTCTGTGGAAATATGAGAACTTTAAATCCATACAGGAAAGAGGGTAAGACTCTTGCTGCACTTGGTATCTCAATGTTACCCTGCATCGGCTATGCCAAAGATTGCATTGGGCACCTTCACCACTAAAATATAAAGTCAGAGGACTCACCAAGTTATTACAAACAATAACCTCAGACTATTAAAAGCCAGGAATCTTCTTCAGCAATCATGGTTGGGGATGTGGCTGAGGTTGGATCAAATTCCCATTGTCTAGGAGGAATCAGGGAAGATATGATATAGGGTGTGGCCGGCTCATATGACAGTGTGAGCAGGCACAGGCAAGGAGTGGAGAAAAATCAAGCTTGGTTGGCTCACAGTAGAGAAGGAAGCAAGATGGGGCCTGGAGGTGGCTGGCCAAGAGCCAAGGCTGGCAACACGCAGGACTTTTCCTGCGTCCTCAGAGGTGAAGGAACACGTCCAGTAACGTGGCCAGACTTGTGTCTTAAAATTTTTAAATGTGACTAGGAATGTGTTCCCATGGAGGGGCCTCAGGAGGACACACTAGAGATGCCCGGGTCAGTTCAGAAGTAGCTAACATGGGCCTGGAGAGATCCCTCAATTGCTGAAGTGCTTGCTAAGCAAGTAGAATGGTCAGTGTTCAGCCTGAGCACTCACAGTGTTTTACAAAGGTAGGTTTGGTAGCAGGCACATGCAATCCTGGGAAGACAGAGGTAGGCGGATTCCTGGGGCACACTGGCTACCACACTAGTCTAATCAGCGAACCTGAGGACACAGTTAGGAACCCTCACTCAGCTCTTGAGGAATGACAATGGAAGCTGACCACTGACCCGGCGTACATGCATCCCACCCCTGTACACACATGTACACACATGCATACAGGAATACATAAAGATAATTGGTTGTAATATCTAAGGAAGCAACACGAGGGCCTCCATGAATCTGGACACACAGGCGTCTTCATAATGATGCTCGTGTTAGACGCGAGAGAAGGAGGGAAAAGGGAGTGGGAGGACACAGACGAGAAGAGAACACTCTTAGCCCATGCCAGTCTTCGGAAATGCTAGGCTGCCAAACCCCCAACTGCTCTTTGCAGCCATCGCCTTCTAACCCGATTTCCCCATTTTCTTCTAACACTTCATCCCTCAATGGCTCTCACGGAACACAGCCCATTCTCTTTCTCAGCTCAATGCTGCTCAGACCCAGCCGTTCCTAACTCCTGGATGCATTTTCCATTCTTCTAGCCGTGACGTCCTGCTGCTTTTCTACCGCATGCTGTTTCCTGAAAGTCATGGTTGCCATAGCCAGAAGGGTGGAGCAGAGAGGATTATCAGATGTAAAGCCTCCAGTGGCGCTGCAGTGGCTTGAGACTCTCTCACACCGCAAATGGGAAAACATCAGCGCTCTTCCTCAGGATCAGGCTGAGCAGGGATGCAAGGGCTCGGGGCCATTCACTCAGCCAAGTGTTTTCTGAGCAGGGTTTGCGCCAAGCATAGCCTAAGATTTTTGTAGCAAAAGGCAAAAGGTCATTACGATTCTGGACAAGCTTCACATTTCATGGAGAGTTAAACAGGTGGGTGCCACAGCAAGGCCTGGTGCCCAGGTTCTGCTGAGGTCTAAGGAGAGACAGAAGAGAAAGGGTAACTAGACATGTCAGTGACCACTGCATGAGTCTCCTAGTGACCCGGGAAACTATGGGGGCTGTGGCATAAAAAGGAATGGACTCACAGCCTTTTATAAAAAGTGGTCATGATCCAGCTTGCTGAGAGGTTCTGAAGGAGAGAAGCAAACAGCGCAGAGACAGACAATCCTTGGAAAGTCTCGGTTTCTCTACTGAAAGCAATGGTTAAACTAATTGCAAAGAACTTTGGGGCTTGCACTTCAATTAAATATTCATAGAGCTCCATTATGCGCTGCATTTAGAAGTCAAGAGACTTTCAGACCCCTTCTGCATTCCCAGTAGTCAGCTAATCCATTTGAAATGTGATACTCTCTCCAGCCCACAGGCTCAGGGAGTCGGCCCAGGCAGGCAGGCCAGTGTAGGATCTCTTTCAAGAGATGCAGGCTGAGGCTTGAGGATACTAAATTGTTCTGCAAAGCAAAGAGTGGTTGTCACTAGGGAGGCTGCCACCCAGCAGCTTTAGCATAAAGCAGGCACAGACTAAGAGAATTAAGAAGAGGGTGAGGGCAACATGTCCTGGCAGCAGAAGCACTATTTTCTTAGTTGGTAAGGATTCACAGGTGGGTGGGGGGTGGCGGAAGAACACTGGGTACTCAAGCCGTGTAAATGCTCCCTGAAGCTGAACTTGATTATATATGTATTAACACCAACATGACCAGCCATTTTTAGACAGGTGACCCCCTTCCCATGCTATCCACTTTGGATCTTCTTAGACAACCCTTCTGCACAAGGCAAGCCTGTGGGCCACATTCAGACTACCACTTGTTTTCTTTTTGTAAATAAAACTTTATTGGAATTCAGCTCTGTCCAGTACTTTCATATTATTGACAAGTTTCAACACAGATTTGAGCCTTTGCAGGAAGTATGCCAGGCCTGCCTTAGAAAGATGTTTATGTCCTATACAGACTTCGAGTTTGTAACCCAAGCTAAGCCATGCATGGCTTCACAGAATTCATTATGCAGACACCTACCCACATACACTCTTAGGAAGGCAAAACTATCACGAGTAAACAGAATGAAAACCCAGGCCACTTAAAGGCTCATGCAATCTGCTTTCTCCCAAAAAGCACTAAGAGACGAGCTTTGAGCCCTAAAATGTTAACCATTACCGTGCCAAACCCAGTTTAGTTCATCCTCCTTGTACATCCCGCCAGAGGTCAGCATTGTCTGAGCTTCCAGGAAGGAGCCCTCACCATATCCTACTACTAGAATCCCATCCACCTTGAATTGGGTGAGGCAAAGCAGACTCACTTTAGCAGAAGAAGTTGCTTGGGGCCCATAGAGTATATACAAGATCAGCTGGGAAATCCAACTCAGAATAGCACTTGCCATCTCCTGAATGGAGTGTGTGTGTGTGTGTGTGTGTGTGTGTGTGTGTGTGTTTCTCAGTTACCATCTACTTTAATTTGGGAGGCCGGCTTCTCACTGGCCTGGAACTTGCCAAGTAGGTCCCAGGGATACCCTTGTCTCTGGCTCCCCTGCAGTGATATTACAAGCACATATTGCCACAGCCACACCATCATTAAAAGGTGGGCTCTGGGGTGGAACTTGGGTCCTTGTGCTTGCGAAGCATTTTATCCTCCCAACCGCTTTCTTATTTATTTGGGATAATCTCTCCATAGCATGTAAGAAATACGCATACTGCTTTATTTCTTATGCACCAGATGTGATGCTACCTAGGGATTCAAAGCAGCCAAGAGCAGAGTTTTCTGTGGAAAGGAGCCAGAGAGGGACCAGAGGTCTCATACCAATGTGGTCTCTAGGTACCTGCTGCCCATGGCAGGATTTAAACTCAGATCTCATTGGAGACAAGAGGAATAAATAAGAACACGAGGATTCTTTGTAGATGCGATGTTTTCTTGCATGGTAGAACGAACGCGAGCAAAAGGAAATGAACAAGATGTAGAAAAGGCATCAAGAACACATAACATCCTTCTTTAAACCTCTGGAGAACTAGGTTTACTACTGGCAAGCAAACAGAAGAGACATTCCTGATCTCACTGTGACTTGAGAATAAAACACGTAGCCCTTTTCTTAAGACATACATCTTTTTACCATGTCATCCCTAGGGCCATACTGAGGAATCAGTGGACTAGTTAGATGCCAAGGGTGATCTCTACAGGCTGACACCTCTGGGTTGATAACTGTATAAGGACCCGTGTATGCTGACCCCTGTGTGTGCTGACACCTGTGTATGTGCTGACACCTTTGTGTATATTGACCCATGTGTGTTGTCACCTGTTTGTGTGTTGACACCTGTGTGCTGACCCCTGTGTGTGCTGACCCCTGTGTGTGTGCTGACACCTGTGTGTGTGCTGACACCTGTGTGTGTTGACCCCGTGTGTGTGCTGACCCCTGTGTGTGTGCTGTCACCTGTGTGTGTGTGCTTATCCCTGTGTGCTGACCCCTGTGTGTGTGCTGACACCTGTGTGTGTGCTTATCCTTGTGTGCTGACCTCTGTGTATGTGCTGACACCTGAGTGTGTGCTTATCCCTGTATGCTGATACCTCTGTGTGTGCTCACACCTGTGTGCTTACACCTGTATGTATGCTGACACCTGTGTGCTCACACCTGTGTGCGTATTGACCCTTGTGTGCTGACACCTGACATCACACACTCACAGAGTAATGATTTGGTCTTGCTCAGTGAAGAGAAGGAATGGTCTCTATAACACTATCACTAAGTCTCAAAGGACGACAGCCCCATCAGATGGGGTCATTATAGTCTCGGTTCCTGACCACGGCTCTTGTCTTAGTTTCCAAAATATACAAAAGGCTATGCTACAGAGCAGGTTGTGGTTATCAGCAGTAAGCAACTCCTTGGCTTTTTTCTTTCTCTTCCCTCCCATTTCCAGTCCTCCGCTGCCCTTTATCCCTCTCTCCATCCACATACTTTTTGTGGGGATGGAGAACACTTCCTCAGCAGATGGATTTTGAGTGGTCAGTTTCATTCTCTAGGTCCTCTCATCAAAGCAATGACAGGTATCATATTAAATAGAAGATAATCAGGAGAGGAAGAGAGTGACATGCAAAACAGAAACGAAGTAGATTAAAAACTACACAGGAGGTTGGCGAGATGGCTCAGTAGGTGAAGTTGCCTGCTCCCAAGCCTGACAACTCGAGTTCAATCCCAGGAAATCATATGGTGGAAGGAGAGACTCATACACACATGCCAGAAGAAAGAACTCACAACCACACATACACACACATACACGAATGTAAAGATAAAATAAAAACAAATGCTAAAAGCTACATGAATTGTTCTATGTACATGGCAGAAATATAGAATGTTTATACATATATATATACAGTATATATAATTATGCTAACATAGAGCATTGCAAGAAACTAGCACACACAATGTGACCCCCTCTTCTGCAGGCCAGCAGCAGTCACAACCTGTTCCTGCTAGCCTATGATGTTCGCTACCACCTTCTTAGTCACTTGGTTCTCTTTCAGTATAAAATGAATATGTAGACTCAAGAGTCTGGGGTGAAAAGTTCAAGACTGAAAATACTTCCTCTGTCACTGTTCTGGCTTGCTCACTGATGGATTTTCTTTAATCTGGCAAATAAAGACCTTTATTAGAACAGAGGATAATAGTTATGATTTTTCTCACCCAAATAAACACTTACACGGAAACTATGTACTCAGAAATAATTCAGACACATCCCCAAAATGTTCCTCATTTTGATCCTGCTGGCATTTTATATCTAAGCTCTAAGGCGTCATTTTCCCATAATGCAATTGACATGAGTGGTTATGGCACCAGAACTGTTTATGCTTCAACCTCTGCCCCAGAAAGAACCCCTTCTGCACAGTTTAGACATTCTTCTCAGGAGATAGGCCTCTACCAAATAGGAATTTATGTAAATGAATACGGTCATGAAATGAGCAGGGGACGCATACCTAAAAAGCTCAATTTTTCAGGCTATTTCCAGAAAAATAAATCAAGTGCCAGGAAGGTGGCTCAAGTATAAAATCCACACAGTTTGAAAAGATGAAAAATAGCCAGGGCTGGGGAAATGACTCCATGGGTAAGAGTGCTTGCTGTTCAAACATGAGGTCCTGAGTTTGAATCCTCAGCACCCATATCAAAAGCTTAGCATGGCTTTGCCTGACTGTAGGACCAGCACTGTGAGGGCAGGAGACAGAAAGATTGCCGGAGCTTACTGGCTGCCAGCTTTGCTCTCAGTTCAGTGAGAGACCCCGACTTTTGTGCACGAGGACATGTACACAAGGACATATACACCCCAACACACACATGTGCATGTACCACGCCAACCCACCGCGCAGCAAATACTAACAATAACAACATAGACAGTATCACAAAGATACCCACAATAGAGTGGGAATAAGACCAGGGTTTTAAGTATGAAAATTTTACCCCATAGGGGGCAACTGCCACTGTCAAGAAGCATTGCTCATTGTCACTTCAGGGCAAGAGAGCCATCGACATCCCAAAGACAGAAGCCAGGGGCATCAGTAAGCATCCAAAGTGCCTTGTATCAGACAACTCTCTACAACCAAGAGCATGTCACTGTTCCATTGCGTAGGGTGTGTATCCATCTGCATGTGTACGTTTCATTGTATCTGTGCGTGGAGTGTGCGTGCATCTGGAGACCAATGGTGGGGACCACGTGTTCATCTTAAGCTTTGAGACAGAGTCTCTTGTGGAACTTGCAGCTCACTAATTAGCTAGACTCCCAGGTTAGCAAGTCCTGGGATCTGCCTGTCCCCACCTCCCCAGAGCTGAGGTTACAGGTGTGTGCACTGCCATTAATGGGCCTCACCCCGAACCCAAGCTCTCCTGCTTGCTCAGCAGGTGCTCTACTGACTGAGCCAGCTCCACCCTGATCTATTGCCAAACCTGTGATGGAGACATGCTGTGTTCACCTGTGATCCAGAACATGTCACATCCTGTCATGTTAAAGCATATTCATGACCTGGCCATGTGGCATGTACTCATCCTATAAACTGGAATAAGCAAAACTTCATTTTTGCATTTCCATGACAACCTTAATATGGCCAGAGCACTGTCAGAAGTTAATAGCTGAAGCTGAAGATTCATGGTTGTAAGCTGGTGTAGAGACTCACAAAAGGCATTAACCTGAAGGTGGGAGCTGATGGAGAGGCCAGGGAGAATTGGTGCTTAATGGCTTGCTTAGGCTGCTTTCTTAGAGTATTCAGGGCCACCAGACCAGGGACGGCACTGACCGCAATCAATCACTAACTAAGAAAATGCTCCCCCAGGCTTATCTTATAGAGGCATTTCCTTAATTAAGGTTCTTTTCACTCAGATAACTTTGCTTGTATCAAGTTGACATGAAAACACCCAGCACGGAGCTGGGGCATGTCCACCTGTGTGTGTTGGTATCTTGTTTTCTGAGACAGAATCTTTCATTGGTTTGGACTCATCAGTTAAATTAGGTTGTCTTGCCAGTGATGACCAATAATCTGCATGGCTCAGTCTCCCCATCACTGGGATCCCCAAGCACTCATCACCTTGCCCACATAGTTTATGTTCTGGGCTAACTCAAATCCCCACCCTTGTAAGGCAAACACTTCACTGACTGAGCCAATCCTCCCAACCCCTGAGTCTTTAACTTTTGTTGCTTTATGAGAAATTGTCTATGTCTAAAAGTAGGGACTGAAGTAACCAAAGTTACTTACTGTTCAACCGAATGTTACTTTTAGCCTCACCAAACACAAAGGCGGGAGGTAGTAGTCAGGATATTCTTGATGTGCTGTCTATGAGTGAATTACTCGGAGCCCTCAAAATGAAAACATACCCTACCATTCTCGGGAGGTCAATCACATCCCCATGGGGCTCCCAATGCTGGTTTCACTAGTTTATGGAATGGTGGTTTCAAGGGATCTCTTAGCGGCATACAGAAATGGTCAACATAGTAGCTTCCCAATGACATCTCCCTTCCATCCTGAATAAAATGAGGGGTCTCCGGCTAGGCAGCTCAGCTTACCTGATGAATCAATCAGCTAGTTTGTGTCTCATTTGCCTGGACCAAGTCAAGCTGGGATATTGGTTCATTGTCTTGTTCTAATGGATATGGACTGTTTTCTCTTTAAGAGCCTGAATGCTTCCATAGTCAACTGGTCACATTCTATAGAACACAAAGAATACTTCCAACTGGTGGTGTTTCTACATCTTTCCCTTATTTAAAGAAACATTTCCAGGATATTGCTCAATATATACTTAAGGCTGCTAAGCCAAAGAAGTTATGAGGATATATTTTATAATATCTTGAAAAATCATACTGTGCTTGCAAAGTAAAGATGGGGGGAGTTTGTCTAAATATCTCCATGTACATCAAAGCATAAAATATGGATGTGATGATGATAAGCATCTCTGGTGTTCAGATAGATTGATTGTAGAAAGGTTATTTTAATTAAACTAGGAATTTGGAATCTCATGTTTGCTCTAGGAATTCCTACTGCCAGTAGTCTTTAAGTTCCCCGTCTACTTGGGCTTGGCCTCTTACACTATGTATGCTGATGTAAAGAGCAAGTCCGGCCTCTTTTCTGGCTGCGGGATTGGGTTGCTGTTCCCCAATCCAGTAGAAGATTATGATCTGTGAGTCTACCCCTAAATAAATAACCTTTTATTATACTCAATTCTGAGCTCGTGTGGGATTTCTTTTTAGCGTCCTTCTTTACATATTAGACTGAATGTTTTCCAAGCTATCCTCTTCTTCACTTATGTGATACGCCCAACTATATGCTACACAAAGGATACTTACTGTGAAGGACATTCCTCAGTTACAGGAGAGTATTTCTTTAGAGCCTCTCACATTTTGTCTTCCCTAAATCTTATCAAGATGGAGGGAGGTGGATCAACTGTTGAGACCACTGGCTGCTCCTTCAGGAGACATAGCTTAATTCCCAGAACCCAGATAAATTTTCTTTTTAAATGACTACTGATGTGTCTGTAAATACCATTGGTTAATAAAGATACTGCTTTGAGCCTATAGCAGAGCAGGGAAGAACAGAACTAGGTGGGGAAAACTAAACTGAATGCTGGGAGAAAGAAGGCAGAGCCAGAGAGAAGCCATGGAGCCACTGCCAGAGACAGACATGCTAGAACTTTGCCAATAAGCTACAGCCATGTGCAGATACACAGATTAAAAGAAATGGATCAAATTAAGATTTAAGAGTTAGCCAATAAGAAGCTAGAGCTAATGGGCCAAGCAGTGATTTAATTAATACAGTTTCTGTGTGATTATTACAGGACTGGGCAGGACAGAAATCTTCTAGCAGACTAGCAGAATTATAACACTAAATATAGGAAAATTACATGAGTTCAAATTTTATCAAGCATGCTTAAGTAAATATTCATTGAAGTGCAACCACACCCCCACATTTCCAGAGAATAGAGATGTATTGTCAAAATAGACGGCTTGCCCTCCAAATCAGATAGTTACTATCTAGCATTTGAAGGAAAACACTATCAGCCACTGCTATAATTGATCTTGGAAAAGCATTATGTGTAGGTAGGATATCAAATTCCATATTGGTAAACACAATCAATAAGAAAGGTTTCTGTGTCTACCAACATATAGAGTAGACTGGAGGGAGATAAAAGACATAAATCCACATGAAAGTACGTGAAGCATAGATAAAGACACCCCAGTAGCATGTGGCTATTTACTATAACTCTAGGGTTTAAGAACAAAAGTATATCCAAAGATCTTAGACAATCCCCTACCACTAAGGTCAGCACAGCCTTGATCCTACTGAAATAGCAGGTCTGGCTTAGAAAAGGGCTTACAAAGAACTGAGCGAGATGCAGAAAACTAGGAACTGGAGAGACAGGCACAAATGAAAAGAAACAGGAAATTTAGTGGGGGGAGAGAAAGCCTAGGGAGTGATTTACTTCTGGACCCTTAGGTGCAAAGACACAGCAGGCGCTGATCTTGACGTGGTGTTAAAGACTGAACTCACATAACAGGCTCACTTTCAGACAAGCAAACCATCTGTGCTAGGAGAATAGACCTTTAATTTTGGAACTTGAGAAAACAACATCAACAACAGAATATATAAAACAAACAAACTCACCCTTCCTACCCTTTAAAAGAAAGTTGGCTTCAGTCGTTAAAAGCATGTGCTGCTCTCGCAGAGGATCCAAGTTTGGTCCACAGAACTTAAGACAGTCGGCTAACAACTTCCTGTAACTCCTAAGGACCAGGGGCCCTCTTCTGGCCTTCACAGGCACCTGCTGTCCCATGATTTGCACACTTCCACACACACTCACTCAAAAATTAAATCACTAGGGAAACTAAAATAAATTTGATTCAAACAAATGAGCACAGCATATGACCTCTGGGGTAGTTGGAATCCCGATGGCTGTATATTTTGTTAGGACATGGGAGGAGAAAGGCAGAAGGAATGCGTCTACATGTGGAGATGATTGTGTCTGACAGTTGTTGCTACAAAACAGGGGTGGGTCCATCAAAGCCCCCGATTGTGCTTTTGCAACCTGAGCTGTAAAGAACCCAGATTAAGATTCTTTGTGCCTAAAGTAGAGCTTTCCAAGCAGGATGGATACTTTTGTTCTTGATTTATAATGATCAACAAGCATATGTCTGCAGGGATTAGATTAATTAGAGGGGATTTTCTGGATAATGTTCAAAGACGATGAAATCCTCTAGGTTTAAAGTCCTTTCAAGTTGGAGCTCCAAATGGTACACCTTGAGGGGGCATTAAGAGAAACTAATTTTGGACCTGGGGGACAGTCATTGTTGACCTCTGTTGCAAAGGCCGGCTGTGCTCTAGCATGTCCCCATGAACTAAGAAAATCCCTCTGGGTTCTGGTGGTGGAAACAGACTCTTGAAAAAAAACAATTAAGGAGAGAAACCATTTTATGAACCATAGTAGACTTTTTCAAAAGACGGGGTCTTACTATGTAGCCCTGACTTGTCTGGAGGCCCAAAAGGTACTATCTAGATGACTCAAACTTGGGAGAGTTAGCTACCTGCTTCTCCCAAGTGTAGGCTTTCACCACAGAATAGGACATGAATAAGAGATTATTTTTAAATTTTTTATATATCTAAAAGAAGTTATTAAGCAGTTATTTTCTTATTATTTTTATTTAAGTAGAATAAAAGAATGATTAGCCTTAATTAGGCCACAGAACAAGAGTGCAGATTAAAAGAGTTGTTCAAATCTGGGTAGATATGATACATGAAGAGGAAGCTTGGTATGCAGGATTCTCTGCAAATGGGATGACCATGTGGGAGCATAGCCCTCTCCTACAGGGTGGGAAGACTGACATCCCTCTCTACAATATGGGAAGAATGACATACAGTTTGAGGTTCCCCCTAAATTTCAGAGAGCCCATAACTGTTTGCCCTGTGATTTAAGGTTTTATGCAAAGGCCCACTTGCGTAAGGAGACTCAGCTCTTATTTCCCTGCCATCAGAATCCATTGGGGGCAGGGCCTCTCAACTGGGAACCTCTAGACTTTCCAAGGTGATATCATACTTGGCTATCAGGTACCACAAAAGAAATCCCTGGGACCTAAAGTCATTCCTGGGTTGGGTGTAGTTGAGTTATAAGGTGTTTACAAAGCATAAATGAGGCTCCCAGTCTCATCCCCAGCACCACAAAATTGAAGGATGATAGACAGATAGACTGATGGATAGACGATAGAGAAATAAATCTATGATTGATAACTAGACAGCTGGTAAACAAACATACAGATGACAGATTATTATTGACAAATACATAAGTAACAGAAACAAATAGATGAAAGATGATAGATAAGAGATTATAAGAAGGTAGATATGAAGACAGGAAGGCAGAGAGATAGATGATAGAAAAATAAATATAGGAGTGATAGCTAGACAATTATTAAATAATAAATATTCAGTGGATACAATGGATAATATATAGACAAATACATTACTAATAGAGATAAATAGATGAAAGATGATAGATAAGAGATTATAAGAAGGTAGATATGAAGACAGGAAGGCAGAGAGATAGATGATAGAAAAATAAATATACGAGTGATAGCTAGACAACTATTAAATAATAAACGTTCAGTGGATACATTGGATAATATATAGACAACTATATTACTAATAGAGATAAATAGATGAAAGGTGATAGATAAGAGATGATTGGAAGGCAGATAAACAGTCAGACAAAGAGAATGATAGGCAATAGATACATAGATAGATGGACAGACAGATGATTGGCTGATGATAAACAAAGGATAGATGGTAAATAGATAAGAGATGATAAATAGATAGATGTGATAGATAGGCAGACAGATGAATAATAGGTAAACAAAGGCATTTCTTTCTCCTTTCACAGAAATGTACCAAAAGTTATTCCTCCAACGGAATTCCCAAATTCATTTCTCAGTCCTGAACAAGGCCATGTTAACATCATGTTTATCCATCACTTCCTGCAAGAATTTTGTCACATTAGTTATTGACGATGCAGCATGTTTAGTCATGGCTCCTTATCCTCAAAACAAGACACAAAGCAGTCAATTTGCCAAAGTCCTGAACATACTGTGGTTAAGAGCTGAAACCTGAGACTCCAACATGTCTTTCTCATTCACCACCTCCCACCACAAATCCAACTAAACGTTGAGGGATTTCAGATAGCAAACAGCATCCCAGAGTCTTCTACCGGTGAAGCAAGAGGAAATAGTGTGGTCACCACTACCACTACCCTCTGATGCAGAGACCATAATCTTGGGAGTATGCAGTGCTAGGAAGACACGGAATATTTTTTTTTATATAACCAAAGTATCTACAGCAACATTTGACAATTTCAAATGCTCTCTTCCTCAGATTTCCAAAATTATGAGAGCTGTAGTAAAACCTACACAAACCATCATCTAAGACCAATTTCTTTATCCTGTTTCCCAGAGCTAGAGTTACAGCCCATGTGAGTCATCTTGTGGCTGCTGGGAGTCAAACCTGGGTGCCCTGAAAGAGCAGCCAGTGGTCTTAACTGCTGAGCCATCTCTCCAGCCCCATCCATAATCCTTATATCTTATTTTAAAGGAAGAAGGGAGGAAGGAGAGGAGAAGAAAACAATAAAGGAACAACTTGTTCTTTCTGACTTCTGATTGAAAATGATTCAAAGCTAAGGTCTAGCAATGAGATGCTGGAGGGAGAATCTATCCCAGAGAAAACTGTGAAGGTTCACCATCCCTGAACTGCCCACATGTACCAGAAATTAGTTTCCACCCCACAGATGGCAACCAGTTACATGGGAACAAGATGCTACTGAAATTCAGTAAACTGTACATTATTTTACCTTGATATTTTCCAAGCATCTGACTTTAAGTGCTGGTAGATAAACAGGATCTTCATCCCTTTGACCAAAATGCTGCAGAGTCCACTCTGCAAAACGCAGTCAAATGGTTATACTTTGGACATTCTCGATTACTCTTCATTAAGAACATGTCTCTTCACCACCAAGTAGTGCTAAGAAGGTTGGCTCCATCCAAGGTCCCCTCAATTCTGTGAAGTGTGTGTGTGTATGCTCACTTGAAAAGTTTGAAAAGACAGTAATAATGTCGCTGACTGGGAAGGAGATGACAGGCAGGTAGCAATACACATTTGCTGGTAAGAAATGCAGTTAAGTCTAGAGCTCCATCTGTTTCCTCACTAAACACACACACACACACACACACACACACACAATTTGTATGTTGCACCAACAGAATGCTTATATTTTATAAGCACTGGGCTAAATTATCATTTATAAATAGACCCCCAACCTGCTAAGCAAGGATACTTAAAATGAATGTGAAAGCTGCAGTCTTGGAAATAACGGCAGCCCCGACCCTTCCTATGCTGTCTTTATTTATTTTCCTGATCCATCATCCATCTTATAAAAACAGAGTAAGAAGGAAATAACCCATTTTCCCAATCTGCAAGGATGTTTTGAAGACTTTGCCCTTAAAAGGGGCAGATTTCTCTGTGGTTTCCTTGCCAAGATCGTTTCAATCACTTTCTTGCAATTTTCTGCAAGAAAACCCTGCAAGGCAAACATCCGTGATCCAGCACCAGGCGACTTTTCCTCCTTGATAATAAATATGTTAGTTTGGAGCCAGCTCACCAAGAATCCAGACAGCCCCGAGCTGGCCTTGTTCCAAGAGAGAAGCACGTGGTACAGAGAAGAGGCCCTCAGCTGTCTGTCACACATGGACTTCTATCTACCCCTACCGTCCGCAGCTTGCAGACAGAAGTGTTGGCTAGTGAAGGCTTGTCTTCAGGGCACTGGGGTGAGACGTCTTTGTTAAGTACTATGTACAGTCAACAGAAAGCATCCTAGCTTGACTGGGGATTGATCTTTGGGAAGTGCATTTCATATTAGGTACTAGAGAGTGAACAGGACCGTGGCCACTCTGTCTGGTTAGAGGTAAAAACTACAACATGATGACAGACAATTCTGAGCCTCTTTCTGAAAAATATTTCCACATGTCCCCCTGAGGTACCTACTACGCCACTCAGTATACAAGAAACCTGTTTCTCAAATTATTACTATTATTATCATCATTATTATTATTACTTATTTGGTTTTTCAAAACAGGGCTTTTCTGTCCAATAGCCATAGATATCCTGGAACTTACTTCATAGACCAGGCTGGGCTCAAACTCACAGAGAGCTGCCTGCCTCTGCCTCCTGAGTACTGAGATTAAAGGTGTGTAGCTTAAAGGCTTAGTTTTAAAAATGTTCTTGATTGAAATAAAATTACATCTATTCCATTCTCTCTCTTCTCCCTCCAGCCTACCATTCTTCCAATGCAATTCATGCCCCCTCAAGTTGATAGTCTCTTTTCCTTTGACTATTAGTGTTACATATATACCTACATATATTTATGTGTATGTGTGTATATAGATGCATGTATATAGGTATCACATATATATAAACACAATTTGCTTAGTCTGTTTTTGTTGTCTTTGTGTATATGGTTTTGGGGCTGATCACTCTGCACTGGCTAACCAATAAGAAGTCTTATTCCTGGGAGATGCTAATTCTCCTCCAATTAGTCATTAGCTGTCATAGTTCTAGGGATGAGACCCAATGAAAATTCCCACCTTTCATGTTATTGCATCCATTGATAAAAGAATGCCGCCAATTTTGTTCGTAAAGCCATTTCTAGGGGAAACTTGAACAAAAATTCATATTTAATTTATTTTTGAGCCATAGTCTCATGTAGCTCAGGGTGGCCTTAAACTGCCTACAAAGCTGAAGATGATCATGACTCCCTGACTCTTGTGCCTCTACCCCGGCCCCCCAAGTACTAGGATACAAGCTTTCATCATCATGCCTGCTTTATGTAGTGCTGGCAGCTGAACCTAGGGCTTAACAACGAAGCAATGAACCAACAAAGCTGTGTCCAAGCCCCATCTTCTTTGTGAGTCCCTTGCCATAGGGCTCAGCTGAAAGTCCAGGCATGGAACACCTGGAGGGCTTTCCTAAGATTTCTGGGAATAATAGAAACTCAGTGTCTGAGTAAGTGGAAATTATCCTAAGGCACAAGGAAGGCAGTAAGAAACATTCAGCGGGGGATTCCTGACAGTTTTGCTTGGGCAGTGCCTAAAAACAGATGTGAATGTCACCAAGGATTGAAAGAGGGCCAGGCTATACAAGAGGGAAATGGCCTTGGACTCTCAAAGTTGGCCAATCTAGAAAAGATGTCCTAAACCACTCTGAAGGAGCAAGCATGACAGTTAACGTGAACGGCCTGTCTAGACACGCACATGGGATTCACTAGTGACTACCAGGGAATGACAGCTCAGTGGAGACAAAATAACAGGAGAGGAATCGCATAATAAAAGGGGAGAAACTGGAGCTGAGTGGAACTGAGGACCCGATGCAGGGTGAAGTCAAAACAAAGCAGAAGGGCAGTTAGAAACAAGGACAGGACACCATGCCTACCTGGAACTCTGTTACCTCTGGATGCCCAGAAATGCAACCAGCGCTGGCCTGGCACAATGGTTGTTGGTGTAGCGCTTGCCACATAAGCATGAGGAACTAAGTTAGATACGCGCACCCATGTATGAAGCCAGCAGTGTGGTGCATACTTGTAATCCCAGAGGTGGGAAGGTGAAGACAAGGAAGCTGGGAAGGATCATTAGGGCTCACACCTAATCTCTGAGTCCCAGGCAAAGGACCTTGTCCCCAGGCACAAGGGGGTCAGCATCTGAGGAGCAATACTCAAGGTTGACCTCTGCTTTTCAAGTTCACGTGGACTCACGGATACATGCACACACATAAATCCAAAGTATGACATGATTTGTTAAGCATTCAACAGTGATGAGGGCAATGCTAGGCTGGGAAGCTGAAAATAAATGTCTGTTGATTTATAAAATGGCAGCAACCGTGTGTGAACCCATGATCAGCCCTAGACAGAGGAAATCTTACCCTGGTCTTAAAAGCCTCTCTGACATTCCATCATGCTAGCTGGATTTATATTTCTGTGTGTTCTCAGACATAGGCAGTATGCTAAGTGCAAATGGTTAGTTAGCCCTCAGTCAGACTTCTGCAAGAGCAGGGTCACTGACCGGGAAGGCCAACATGACAACACTTTCACATAAATCAGGCTATTGACCACCAAGAGAATAGTTGCAGAAAACAAAACATTTAGATGGATCAAAATATCTATTTTTTTCTGTGTTTGATGTGAGTTGTATTCTCTAGTTGCCGACTGAATTATAAAAGCTGGAAAGAATATTTAAGAAATGAACCCATGATGGTTACTATTGCCAATGGGACTGGTTCTAGAACCACTCCAAAGGCAAACATCTGGGAATGTGGTAGGAGTTTATACACTAGGTTAAGTCGGGAGGAATGACCCGTTCTCATGTGGGTGACACCATCTTAAAGGAGCTGGCCAGCTGAGCTCCAGCAGCCAGCACACTCTACTTCCTGGTGGCAGACTCCACATGACAGGTGTGTTAGTTCCTGTCACCATGCCTTTCCCTCCTTGAGGGGCTGGACTCTGAAACTTCTCCCCTTACACTGTTTCCACTCAGGTATATTGTCAATGAATCACTAGCACAAGTGACCACACTCCATCAATAAATATGGCTCGGCCCAGGAAGCTGGGACATTGCTTGGGTTGTGAGGATTGTAGATACATGAAGTGGGCAGGGGCAGAGCAAACAAGGAATCAGAAAACAGGACTCACAAAAGACCAAAGAGAAGATAAAGTAGTCAAGTTCTGGGGAAATTAGTGACACACGTGCTATGTAACCAAAAGATCCAACATGAAATTATGATAGCATTGGGTTTAGCAATCTGAAATGTAAGCTGTTCATGGAGCAAGGTGTTCTATGCAAACATCTGTCTCCCCGTGGTTCAGTACAGGGCCCAGCAAGGATACACTCAGGTTAGGCCCTCAGTCCATCTCAGGTCGGTAACATGGTCTAGTCTGCTACCTCACTGAAGTTATTTTTTCCCTCCTTTGAAAACTGGGAATGATAACCACAGCACAGCAATGGAGGAGAGACTACAGAGTGTCCAGCCCCTGTCTGGCTTCTTGTGAGTCTTATATAAGGCCTATGTTGGGTGATTTATATTCTCTTATGTAATCCTGCCTATAAATTGGCAAGATATTGCTATTCAAAGATCACTTTGCATAGAGAATAAAAGAGAATTGGGGTTTTATCAGTAATCACAGAACTATGGGCTGATTGTGCTGAGGCAGGAGATTCACTTTCTCTGTGGTATCACCTTGAAGCAGCTTCAAGGCATGGTACATGAGGTCTCTTTTAAGGCCTGCCTGTGGTAACATTCTCCACATAAATCTGTGGTACCTACTGTCATGAATGCTATGAGAGAAGTATAGGGAAACACATTGTTGAGATTTCTTATATGCACACAAGCAAGCATCAGCTATGTAGTAAAAGAAAGGTACAAACATAAAAATGTCATGGGGATAATTTTTTAAAAATGATTTTGAGAAGCTAAGGTGTTGCAGAATATAATATTTGTTTAACTAAGTAAAGATGTGTTACATTTGTTAGTGTTGCAGAATAATTGTTTAACTATATAAAGATGAATTTTGTTTGTTTATGCTGCATTTGTTTAATTATGTAAAGGTGTGCTGCTATTTTACCTTGCCTGCCTAAGGCACCTGATTGGTCTAATAAAAAGCTTAACAGCCAATAGCTAGGCAGGAGAGGGATATGTGAGGCTGGCAGGCAGAGAGACAAGAGGAAGGAGCCAACCCACAGTGTGTCTCTCTCTGTGTGTGTATATGTATATATGTAAGCAGGTAAAGCCTTTGAAATGCACATGCAGAACACTAGCTTCCACCAACCAAGAGGCTAAGAATGCAATGAGAGCTGAGACAACCTTGATTTGCTGAAACCTGCTCACTTGATGTCTCCAGCAACACATCGGAAAAGCACCTAGTTTCTGGCCTTCTTTGTTCTTCAGACTTCATCAAACGCATATCGTGTTGGAGCATAGAGTTGGGGGTAACCTGAATGTGTTTCCAGACCATGGTGGCTCATACTTGGTTCCAGATAAATGGTTTCTTATCCCTTTTCTAGTGAGAGTTGTGCTTTTGCCTTGATATCTAAGGTTTAAAGAAAGTACTTAAATGTATACCGCATCTCACACGTCCAAGTCTAAGGCAGGATATAAATGTGAAACCAAGCACTGAAAGAAGAAAGCAAAAATTAAATCTGTGTTCCAAGTACTGTTTAATGTGTGGCAGTGGGGGACCCCTGAATAACTGAGTGGATGAAGTTCTGAGTATATGTATAGTGTTGACATGGGCAGGACACCAGTGCCTCATGGGAAATGACAAAGCTTTCTCCTAGGGGAAAGCTCAGAGGAAAGACAAAGTCTCCCTCTGCTCCGAGTGTACAAAAACTAGTAACCCCAGATTCCTTCTCCTGGATGACTATAGCCTGAGACTGTTTACCTACAGAGATCTCTCACCAAGACTAGGCAAGTCCTCCCCCCTCCCCTGTGCTAGATATAATAAAGGTGCAGGGATCTAGGATTGCTGTGCAGTTGGTGCCCCTCAGAGTGTGTACAACCCACCTGATCTCAGGTTTTCTGCACACATGTCTTTCTTTTCTTCATTCCCCCACCACCCCAATCAGGTTTCTAGGACCAAGGTGTGCAGGACATGGCCATTAGCCATGTCTCCTGGAAGAAACAGATAACTTTTGGCAGTGCCTAGATGATCCATGCCTCTTTCTCTGCACCTTTACCCCAAAGATACACAAGGGCAGGATTTCTTTCCTCACAGGGACTAATAAAAAGGGGGGTCGACTGTGTTCCTAATCAGCTGCTGCTAACCCCTCCCTCTACTGACTGCAGGGCTGACTCTGCTTGCTGGAGTAGTTTCCTGGTTACTGTGCTCCACACTGCTGCTCTGGTCCCCTCCCTCTGACTTCAGAGCACTGCCTATTTGTGATATTAGTAACTGCTGAGATAAAAGCAAAGAGGAAATCAGTTTGTAATGGGAGGATGAGAGAGGGCCTGGCTGGCAGTTATGTGACTGCAAGTCGGAGGGCTGCAAGAGAAGCAGTTGATTTATTGTACAGTGAGACAAAGATGCTTGGCTTTCAAAATGGAGCATCCCACAGAGCTGTCTCTCTCCTTTCAGAAGGCTGTATTTGATGAGATGGAGAGATTCCACTAGATTCTTCAAGTGCTCTGTGTGTGTGTGTGTGTGTGTGTGTGTGTGTGTGTGTATGGTGTATGTGTGTATGTTGTGTGAGGTGGGTATGTGATGTCTATGTACGTGTGTGTGTGTGTGTGTGATGTATGTGTGTGTGTTCATGTTCGTACTATGCCCTCAGGGCCCAAGAAGCACTGTTTTAGCCTCTGGGATATCCTAGCCTTTTAGTTCTCAGACTGTTGAAAAGCATGAAATTTAATTTTTAGTCCTATCATGGGAACTTAGGAAGACTTAGGACCCTAACTGTGACCACACATTCCATGGAAAACAGGCTAGGGAAACAAGTACATGCCTGAGTCAGCTTGATTTTATGATAGAAAACCCTATTGTAAGGAGGCCACTTGTTTCCTGGCTGCCTGGCAGTTCAGACCTGAAATAACCACATAGAAACTGTATTAATTAAATCACTGCTTGGCCCATTAG
>LOEQ01011916.1:1264-21047 GCA_001685075.1 Bramus lutescens
CAGTCAGCCCTCATTGTCAGCCACATTCAGAGAGTCTGGTTTGATCACATGCACGTTCAGACCCAGTCCAGCTGGCCTTGGTGAGCTCCCATTAGATCAGTCCCACCATCTCAGTGGGTGGACACAACCCTTGTGGTCCTGACTTCTTGTTCATGTTCTCCGTCCTTCTGCTTCTCATTTGGACCTTGGGAGCTCAGTCCAGTGCTCCAGTGTGGGTCTCTGTCTCTATCTCTATCCATCTCCAGATGAAAGTTCGGTCTGAAAGGTTGTCCTCAGCTCCTCATCCATTTCTTTAAGGGAGTTTTTAGCATCCTGTTTAAGGGACTCTACAACTTTCATAATGCCTATTTTTTCTACTTCTTCTGGATTAGGGTGTTCAAGGCTTTCTGTTGTATGTTCGCAGGGTTCTGGTGCTATCATGTTGTTTTTCAGATTGTTGGAGGAATTCTTGCATTGGTGCCTGCCCATCTCTTCCTTCAAATGCTCTCTGGTGGATCTTCTTGCATAGGATCAGGGCCACTTGCTGGCCAGGGACCTCACAGACAAAAGGACTAGCTTGCTGCTTGCAGGCTCTCTGATGGATCTTCTGGTGAAAGCTTTAATTAAATACTGGCCAGATCCATACCCAGGTTTCTGGGAAAATGGCCCAGAATCAAGTAGGACCAGGACCCATGAAGGAAAACCCATAATTCCCAGAACTTAGTTTTTAAATTGTTGGTGAACTCTCACTTTTCATCTATCTTAATAACTCTAACCCTATGGTTCCATCCACAGGCTGAGATAATATTCTCCTTGACACACTTTCAAAGAGATTTAAAATGAACCCAAAGTCTGTTCTTTGAACTTGGCTTCTTCCTGCCCACTCTGTGGTCCACCCAGTGAACTGAAACCTCCCCACTTCAGTGATCATATTTCCAACATCATTTTTCTTTAGCGTGTTCTTCCAGGCACCTAATTCAGCAGTCTTCATCTAGCTTCCTGCTGACATGTATGTGCTATGGGTGCTACCATTACATTTTTATTTAAAATATTACATTTTGTTCCATTTTTAAAAAGGTCAAAATAGAATTGTTAACAACTGGGTCCAGTTCTTCATGAGTATCACTCTAATCTATGGAACAATGTTCTATGGGCACTAAATAACACTGTTATCTCTTGACCTGTGTGTTTTCATAACTTTGGAAGTTAATAATTGATTTATGTTATATCTAAATTATTATTCAATTGAGGAAACGCTCAATCTCCACTGAGCAGCTTGAAAAAGCGCACCACGGCATCTGAGAAGTGGACTGTGGCAGTTTTACCGTTTCAGCTGTGCTGTGTCGGCTGTGGCTTCTGCGGCAAGGTCCTCGTGTGGCCCTTTGATATGAGTCACTGGCTGAACCTAAAGACTATTCTTGAGGAGCTTGTGCAGAGAGGGCATGACGTGACAGTCCTGAAATTTCCCAATATCATCATGGATCAGCGCAAACACTCTGCACTTTGAGAACATCCCTGTGTTGCAAGCGAACAACATTGCAGAGAATTATGTAAACAAGCTAGTAAATGTAGCTGTGAATGTCATTCCGTATTTGTCACTTTGGCAAGGAGCAAAAAACATCGCAAGATTTCTTTATTCAACTGACTGTAGTTTTTGAAGGTCTCTGTAGGAGTGCATTGTACAACCAGACATTCCTGAACAAGCTCCTGGATGCAAAATACGATGTAATGGTTATAAACCCCTCATTCCCTGTGGAGAGCTGTTGGCCAAGGTGCTTCAGATCCCTTCTGTGAACACCCTGAGGTTCAGCATGGGATCCACCATAAAGAAATACTGTGGCCACCTTCCAATTCCACTCTCCTACATACCGGTTATCATGAGTGAACTATCAGACATATGACCTTCCCAGAAAGGGTGAAAAATATGATGCTGTCACTGTTTTTTGAATTTGGGCTCCAGCAATATGACTTTGCGTTCTGGGATCAGTTTTACAGTGAAACACTAGGTAAGAGACTGAATTTCAAGCTCCGCTAGTTGTTAGTATTTTAAAGCTTAGGAAATGTTTAACTGCAATGAAAGGAATGCAATTTATAAACTTTGTGTCCATGTAAAACTTTACAAGTGAAAGACTAAATTGTTTATTTGTAACTAATTGAGGAAATAGAATGAAATCATTTTACTATTACTACCCTTTGTTTTTAATTGTTAAACTTTTTGTTAGTACTTTGAAATGTAACAGATCATTATCAATTTAATAAATATCAATAGAATACAAAATGATTTTATTTGTCAGATAGGAAAAGACAATTAATTCCCACTCATTTTCTGTATCTTTTCAAGGATGGTATTGGTAAACAATATAATGTTGCTGAAGTAAGAAATATTTATGCCAGTAATAAGATGAAATATAAAAAATAATATCAAATGAGAATAATTCAATGTCTATTACATACCTCTAAATTTCATTCCACAAATATTTTCAATTCCAAATTATTTATCTAAAAATCTATATCACTCTATCAATTGAAGTACCTAATATCTTAATAACTCTGCAAATAAAGGAAATCATGAAGGCCATGACTAAAGCATCCTTGGCCATCTAGCACAATCCAATTTAAAATATTAACATATTTTGTATACCAGCATGTCTTTCTGTTTGCTATTTTGTATATCATTTCGATTCTAGTTAAGAAAAAAACTAAATGGAAAGATAGACTCAGTCTCAGAGTGAACATCATGTTGCAAGACAAAATTAGTCATTCATTAGAAAACAGAATGAAATAAAAAATAAAGTATAAGCTCTTGGTGAGTTGAAAACTTTTACTGTACTTTAGCCTCTGAAGAAATCAAGTCTTTTAGAGATTGTTATTGTTTCCAGGTTTATGTATTGCCCTCACTATGGTATATTCCAGCATTGTTTTTACCATGAAAATGCATTAGGAAGCTGTCCCGGTGACTGTGACAAATTTTCACCCTTGTAAAAAGGGTTATAGTTCTCAAAACTCTGTATGATCAAAGTTCAACATCAAGCACTGCCTCGCCTTGAATTCAAATCTAAAATTTAATTTAATTCCAAATATTACTTTTCAGTGTTTGTATGAGGCAGATGCTCCCCACTGCTCATGTGGGGGTTAGAGGACAGCTTTGCCTTAGGAGAGTAAACAATGATGACAAAGCAAGAACCTTGATCTTGTGTCCATCTCAGCAGGTCCAGGGCTGGTTTGGGTCAGACCTATTCCCTCTGCTTGCAGACAGCTTCTTTCTCTTGTATTGCTTAACCACCTCTCTGAATATATGTCTATAGTTCTCTTTTTAGAGAGATGGCAGACATGTTAAATTACTGTCCCAGATATCAATCTATGTCATAAGTAAAATATGACCAGTGGCTTGACCTCAACTTTGGCTGAGAGATAATTGGAATACAGGAGATCAAGATAAATAACTGTGCACCTTTGCCACAGGAACTGTGAGGGGAGCCTAATTATCTTCTACTGAGCAGGGGCTCACTGGGTGGGGGGCAGGAATCTTGGTGTATGACAGTAAAGTTTGCCACTATCCTACCTGTAATTAAAAATTATGAGAGGACATTCATTTTATTTAATCTTTACAGCAGGTAGGACAATTGTTTTTTTCTCCTTTGGCAGCTTACATGGCACCTTCAATACTGTGAAAGCAAGGCCTCAGAGAGGGGGATCCTAGGGCAGTTCTATCTGGATTCCTCTACATTCTATTTCAGACTTGTACAGTCTCTTCGTCAACAGGATCTTTGAGATTTTATGAGTTCCTAATAGCAAAACCTTATATTGTGTTAAGTATTTCCTAACACAACAATTTGAAGGAAGTTTTCCCATTTCAGGAATTGGGATTTTTGTTAGTTAGTTTATTATTCTTGTGGGCCTTAGAGTTATTATCACTCTGTGTGCTTTGTGGCATAATTGCATATATATGTGTGAATAAATATGCTTTTATACATTTAGAGTAAGCTTATGAAATAATGTTTCTTTATTGCTACCACCATTTGTTGTCAGTTATTTTCTTGATCTATGTCATTGTAATTGGGGTAGGATGAAATAAAAAAATTAATTTTCATTTCTCTAATTGTTAAGGATGTTAAGCACTTTTAGAGTTATTTCTTACTTAGTTTTGTGTTTTTCTTTAAAAGTCTCTTTCTAGACCCAGCACTAAGTTTTATTTTTTTGCTTGTTTTTCTGATACTTTACATTTGAGTTCTTTGTATATTCCAGATATTAACACGGCATCTGATGTATAGTTGTAAAATATTCTGAATCAGGTGTGGACAGTTTTATTATAGTTGATCATCATGATGAAAAGGTTTCCTAGGCTGGTCTACAATTCAGGGAATGTAATACAGAAACCTGGATAGTGTAGTCAGACCCAAAAATATGTTTGTGAGAGGGTTAAAAAATAAGGTTTTTTTCCTTTCCTGTCACTCAAATTCTTCCCATTCTTTTCAGTTTATGAGGCCCCCTTTGTGAACTGCAGTGCTTACTTTTCTGCACTGATTTTTATAGGATTCTTCTAGGGATTTTTTTTTCCAAACAGCTTCAGGTTTTCTTGTCTTCACTTTTTGAGACCTTTGCTGCATTTGGAGCTGCTGTTATGCAAAGTGATAGATACTGGTTAATATCATTCTTCTCCATGTAGCATTCGTTTTCCTCAACACCATTTGTTGAAGATGCTGTGTCTTTTGACATCTTTGTCAAATATGAAGATGGTTGTAGTTATGTACACTCACGTTTGTGCCTTCTACTCAGCCTCATACTTTGAATTTGATTTTGAATAAAGGTAGAAGCCATGGTGGAATACTGCTTATGTCTTGCTACCAATAGTTTCGCTCAGCCCACTTTTTTATACCATCCCAAATTTCCTTTCTAGTGGTGTCATTGCCTTCACAATGAACTGGACCCTCCAACAATAATCATTACTGTACTAAAGTTTTCCTACAGGCCAATCAACCGACAGAGATTTCCTCTTCTCTGCTGGGTGTAGATGTGTGTCAAGCTGACAACAGGCAGACCACATAGCTGACCCCTTGTCAAGATGACTGAAAAACGTATCACTATTTATCTATAACCTTTCCTTTCACAGTCATCCCCAATATGAAATGGTAATATTAATAACACATATGAAGCATGATATAGCTTTAAAAGTTTCACAATCTTTAAAAGTTTCAACAATTGAAAATCTAAAGTCCTTTTAAAAACATACAGTTTCTTTAAATGTCCAAAGCCTCTTACTATGGACCCTTTCAAAATCAAAAATAAATATATACTTTCTAACTCCAAGAGGGAAGAATCAAGACACAGTCAAATCAAATCAAAGCAGAATCAAAATTCAACAGTGAGAAAACTCAATGGTTGTCATCTCAGAACCACTCATGAACTTCTAGAAATCATGTGGCCTGTGCATTTCTGCTTCTTCAAATCTGCCTCTGTAGTAAAGGCAGCTTATTGTACAGGTTCAGGTCAGTTCCATTTCATAGCTGTGGCCATCCTAAGGTACTTGTATCTCTCTTATGCTAGACTGACCCTACTGTAACTAAGGTTATGCCTTCATCAGTGGTCACTTCTTGTCTCTCTTCAAAGATTTCAGTCCTGCCACAAAGTGACAAGCCCCAGTTGGTCTCCACCTAAGAAGGCATCTCTTTGTGCCTTCAAAACCAGTACCACCTGGATGACTCTTACCCATTACCAAATCCATCTGTCAACACAACACGCATTCTGGGTCACTGCTGGACCGTATTTATGTTGTCCCTGAAGAAATTTATATATCTCTATCAGGAAAAAGAAAAAAAATGATGTGCAATTAAATTCCACTTTTATAATGTGTCCCATGTTCTGTTGTTTCACTGGGTACAGGAAATGCTTCCACTACATTGAAGTTTTTGTAGGAAAGTCTCTCTTATTGATAAGAGGACAATGTTTGTAACTACAGTAGGCAAAATGTCTTAGCATAGCTCAGCACTAAACTGAAATATGTCCAGAAATTAGGAGGAGATTGAGTTTATTATATGATTATTGACTTTATCCCAATTTTGAAGTCATAAGTTATTATATCAAATTTATACAATTATCCTATCAGATCAGGATATCTGACATTTTATGTGTCTAAGAAAGTAAGAATAAAACCTAGATATATCAGTTGTGGACAGTTTTATCATAATTAATCATTATCTTGAAAAGATGGTTTCCTAAAATGGTCTACAGCTCAGGTAGTGTAATACAGAAACCTCAATATTTAAATCAAACATAAAATGTGGTTTTGATAGGTTAAAAAAGTAAGGTTATTTTTCCCTGAATATTAGCCTTCATTCTACTTTTTCATTACTTCTCTTCTTATCCACTGATCAACCTTATGTAAGTGAAAATGTTAATCAACAGTTGTATAAAAAACTTTAAAAAATGATATCCATAAAATATTTATATGGTGTGCAAGTATTACATCTTGGATTCTATGTTGAGAAGAAATTTCAGACTAACCTCTTGCTAACCAGTATTATTGTTGTTATTCAAATATCATAGAAACAGAGGTGTTATGCAAACAAGGTATTGACTCCTGAATTTGCATCATTATAAAACATGTGAATTAAACACTGATATGCAAATATGAGTAATTGATATTTGCTTTTGCTATCTCCACTAAGCTCAGAAGATCAATGTGATCATTTAGCAAGTTTTCTTGATCTACTCAGGTTATATTTTAACTCATGAATTTTTCTCCTTAGATATAAGGATAAGCTGTAACACAGGGAACACCCTGTGAACAGAAGACTTTGAGGTCTCAGGATGACTGTGAAGTGGATGTCTGTTCTGTTGCTCCTGCAAATGGGTTGTTACTTAAGATCTGGGAGCTGTGGGAAGGTATTGGTGTGGCCAATGGAATACAGTCACTGGATGAATCTAAAGATAATGCTGGATGAACTTGTACAGAGGGGTCATGAAGTGACGGTTCTGAGACCTTCAGCTTCTAACTTCCTTGATCCCCAGAAGTCACCTGGTCTGAAATTTGAGAGTTTTCCTACATCTATCAGTAAAGATGATATGGACAAGGTTTCAACAAAGCTTGTGGGTATAAGGACTTATGAGACACCAAGAGATTTGTGTTTATCCTTCTCTCCTTTGATACAAAACACGTTTGAGGAATATTCTAATAGCTATCTAAGCATTTGCAAGGACACAGTTTCAAACAAACAACTTATGACAAAACTACAGAGATCCAAGTTTGATGTCCTTTTCGCGGATGCCATTGCTCCCTGTGGGGAGTTGATAGCTGAACTTCTCCAGATCCCTTTTCTGTACAGTCTTCGCTTCWCTSCTGGCTATAMAMTRGAAAAGTACAGTGGAAGAYTTMTASTCCCTCCCTCTTATGTACCTGTAATTTTGTCAGGACTAGGTGGTCAAATGACTTTCATGGAGAGGGTAAAAAATATGGTGTGTATGCTTTATTTTGACTTTTGGTTTGAGACATTTAACGAGAAGAAATGGAGTCAGTTTTACAGTGAAACATTGGGTAAGTTATGTTTCTTCTCAGTAGCTCAGTGACCTAAATTTCATCAGTATTTAAATCTATAGTCATGTCCATGAAGTGCAAAGTGAAGTTGCCTTTTATAGGTGATCAAATGTAATGTGATGTTAGCTACCAAACTCACTGTAAAGGCTCATAGTATTGATCAAAGAAAAGCAGGTATCAGACTTGATACAGGACATTCTGTTGAGATACAGAGCCGCAAAGAGAAGCAGGTAGACTTTTCTTAAGTGGGCCTTTACTCATTTTGCGGTAATTTTTAATATGTTTTAATAAGTCACTAGCTAGTCAGTCAAATCTTAATTAATGTATATTAAGGAATAAAATATTTTACAGTTTCAATATGTATATAACATTGAAGAAATTATTTTCTCTTGCATAGGCAATTATCTTTTTTTTAAAAAAACTAAACTGTGGGGTCTGAAAATATAACCAAAAGGTTAAGAGTTTTTTTCTGTTCATTTTTTTGTTCCTGAGCTCTGTTCCTAGCACCCACCCAGGCCCAGTGTCTCGAAATTGCCTGTAACTTCAGTTTCAGGGGGAACTGCTGCCCTTTTATGGTGTCTGCTAATTCCTGAATAAGCTTGGTATATATTCACACAGACACACATATACATAAATAAAAATACAAATTATAAAATATTTTCTCTGTATTTCCTAAAGAATACCTTCACTCTTGAAAGAAGCTACGCTAGCTCACAGACATAAAAATGAAACTGGAGTTTCCACCAATATCATATTTTTTATTGTGTACTTCCCTAACATCTGTTGTTTAAACATGACAGAAGCACAGATATTCATGTACCCAGTCTGTATTCTTATGCAGTTGTTTTTTTTCTTTCTCTCAACAAATATGTCATAGTTAAGACTGTCTAAAATTTCTATTCTCATAATTTCTGAAAATATTGTGATTATTTTTCAAAGATAAGCACTATTAAAATTTGTAATATGAAACAAAGTTAGAAGCACTAACCAGAAATTCAGCCATTCATAAACTTTACAGCTCCTTTAGCAAAACAAGGATGAAGGACAAGCTACAAACTACAACGGGGAAGTCTGGCCATGGTACATAGCATAACGTGACTTTTGGACCTGGAATGTGTATGTGTGTTTATATTTTCACTGTTCCTTTTAAAGAAATAGAAAGGAGTAAAATGTGTGCTCATTAAATAGTGGCATATTGGGTTATTTCAATAACTATTATTTCAAATCGCTGTGGAAACATAAGGTAATACTTATATTTGTTTTAAAAATAAACCCAAGATGACCTTTATGTATATTATGTGAGCTATAAGTCAATTACACAAGCAAATTGTGTTACATATGAATCAACATTTGTTTTTATTTTATATTTTAATTGATTTTTATTGGCTCTACATTTTCTCTGCTCCCCACCCTGACTCTCCCCTGCCCTTCAACCCTCCACTGAAATCCCCATGCTCCCAATTTACTCTGGAGATCTTGTCTTTTTCTAATTCCCAAGATGATTATATCCATGTATGTCTCTCTTAGTGTCCTCATTGTTGTCTAAGATCTCTGGGACTGTGATTTGTAGGCTGTTTTTCTATGTTTTATGTTTAAAAACCACTTATGAGTGAGTACATGTGATAATTGTCTTTCTGTGTCTGAGTTACCTCACTCAAAATGATGTTTTCTAGCTCCATCCATTTTTCTGCAAAATTCAAGATCTCATTTTTTTTCCTGCTGTGTAGGACTCCATTGTGTAAATTTACTACATTTTTATTATCCATTCTTTGGTTGAGGGGCATTTATGTTGTTTCCAGGTCCTGGTTATAACAAACAATGCTGTTATGAATGTAGTTGAGCACATATCTTTGTAGCACAATTGAACGTCCTTTGGAAATATATCCAAAAGTGGTATTACCAAGTCTTAAGGAATGTTGTTTCCCAATTTTCTGAGAAACTGCCACACTGACATCCAAAGGGACTGTGCCAGTTTGCATTCCCACCAGCAATGCAGAAGTGTTCCCTTTACCCCCACAACCTCTCCAGCATAAGTTGTCATCAGTGTTTTTGATCTTGGCCATTCTTACAGGTATAATATACAATCTCAGAATTGTTTTGATTTGCATTTCTCTAATGACTAAGGATGTTGAACATTTCCTTAAGTGTCTTTCAGCCATTTAGATTCTTCTGTTTAGAGTTCTCTGTTTAGGTCTGTAGTCCATTTTTTATTGGATTATTGTTCTTTCGATGACCAAAAATCTTCAGTTCTTTATATATTTTGAAGATCAGACCTCTGTATGATGTGGGGTTAGTGAAGACTTTTCCCTTTCTGTAGGCCTTCATTTGGCATTGCTGACTGTGTTCTTTGCTTTAGAGAAGCTTTTCTGTTTTAGGAGTTCCCATTTATTAATTGTTTCAGTGTCTGTACTGCTGGGGTCATATTTAGGAAGTGGTGTCCTGTGCCAAAGAGTTCAAGGGTAATTCCCACTTTCTCTTCTATAAGGTTCAATGTGGCTGGCTTTATGTGGAGGTCTTTGATCCATTTGGACTTGAATTTTATGCATGGTGATAGATATGGGTCTATTTTCATTCTTCTACATGTTGATATCCAGTTAAGCCAGCACCATTTGCTAAATATGCTTTCTTTTTTCCATTTGATATTTTTTGCTTNGGGTCTATTTTCATTCTTCTACATGTTGATATCCAGTTAAGCCAGCACCATTTGCTAAATATGCTTTCTTTTTTCCATTTGATATTTTTTGCTTCTTTGTTAAAAATCAGGTGTTTGAAAAAGTGTGGATTATTATCTGGGTCTTCTATTCAGTTACATTGGTCTTCCTGTCTGCTCTTATGCCAATACCAGGCTGTTTTCAGTACTGTAGCTCTGTAGTACAGTTCGAAGTCAGGGATTGTGATGCCTCCAGAAGTTCTTTTATTGTACAGGATTGTTTTGGCTATGCTGGGTTTTTGCTTTTCCATATGAAGTTGAGTGTCATTCTTTCAAGGTCTGTGAAGAATCCAAGAACACATCAGAGCCATCATACACCGTAATCAACTCAGCTTCATCCGAGAGATGCAGGGATGGTTCTACATAGGAAAGTCTGTCAAGATAATCCACCATATAAACAAACTAAACAAACAAACAAACAAACAAACGAAACCATGATCATCTCATTAGATCTCAAAAAAGCTTTCAACAAAACGCAACACCCATTCATGATAATGGTCTTGGAGAGAGCAGGGCTACAAGGAACATACATAATAAACCTAAACATAATAAAATCAATATACAGAAGGCAACAGTCAACGTCAAACTAAGTGGAGAGAAACTCCCAGCGATTCCACTGGAATCAGGAACAAGGCAAGCTTGTCCATTCTCTCCATATCTATTCAATATAGTTCTTGAGGTCCTAGCTAGAGCAATAAGACACCAAAAGGAGATCAAGTGGATACAAATCAGAAAAGAAGTCAAACTCTCACTGTTTGCTGATGGTATGATAGTTTACATAAGCAATCCCAAAAATTCTGCCAAGGAACTTCTACAAGTCATAAACATTTTCAGTAATTTGGCAGGATACAAAATTAATTCAAGAAAACAGTAAAATTTGTTTTTAAATGCACATGTTCTATATCAAATATATCTTCCACCATTTAAAGAAAATATATTTTACATTCAATTGACAATCCTGTCAACTTTTCTCTTTCTCACTTGCTCATTTCTCCTTCTAGGAAGACCCACTACCTTAACTGAGACAATAGGCAAAGCAGAAATGTGGCTCATTTGAACCTACTGGGATTTGGAGTTTCCTCGCCCAACCTTACCAAATGTTGACTATGTTGNTCTAGGAAGACCCACTACCTTAACTGAGACAATAGGCAAAGCAGAAATGTGGCTCATTTGAACCTACTGGGATTTGGAGTTTCCTCGCCCAACCTTACCAAATGTTGACTATGTTGGAGGTCTCCACTGCAAACCTGCCAAATCCTTGCCGAAGGTAAATACATTCTTTAGATCTCTTTCTTATTTGATTTCTTTTCTGCTAAATGTGATTCTATAGCTTTCATTAGATTTTTCTCCCCAGGATATATATATATATATATGAAGTGGATTTAAGCATCCTGCTCACTAGGAGTTTGATAAACTCAGAAAAGAATGCCATAGACCAGGAACACATTCATATCAGTGAATTAAATTAAGTCAGCCAGGGTACTTTTGTGGTTAGCTATTCCTTACCAGGCAGCTATGAGAATTTAAGTTTGAATCACACACCCAGGTAAAAAGTTGGTTGTCCCAGTACAGTGCAATGACTTTAGCACTGAGGTTGTAGAAACAGTTAATACTGGGAGCTTTCTTGCTACTAGTTTATTTAAAAAAATGGTGAGATTTGTGTTCAGTGTGAGACAATCTCAAAACCTATTTTGACGACTCATAGAGGAAGGCATCAGATTTTTACTTTTGGCATCTATGTGCTAAACACACATGTTCACACACATATACATAAACACACATGTGTACACAGGCACACACACATATAAACACATGCAAAAAAGACAGAGAAATTAAGTCAATTAAACTCATCAACCATAAACTGTTTATCACCAAAAGCTATGATGCCATATATACGAGGTAATTGTTTGATATACGAACAAACAACATAGACATAGTTTCTCTCCAACCAGTAAATTTTGGATATCAGCTCTGAAAATACCTTATTAGTACACAATGTCAGAAAATTATTATATGGTATTTGTTTATCATGCAGTTATGATTATTTCACAAAGAACCAAAACATTTTATTAATCATAGTAGGAAATTTGTGTTAACTATCGAGTATGTATATACTATAACATAAATATTATTTCATCAAACACTTGTTAATAATATTAAATTGGGTATTATAGAAAAATAAAATGGCAAGGGAAAAATATCACACTTCCTGTAAGATGAAAGCATGTAAATTACACTACAATTTTATGAATGCTTCATAGAACATGCTTTCACTTCTGAGTTTTAATTTTGTCAGAAAAGGATATTTTGAAATTCTGTTGCACAATATGTGAGTATAGTGTGTATGTATGCCTGGAAAGTTCAAAGTCTTTGACATTGCCATGTTTGTCTTCTGTATGTTTTAACACCACTGTTCTAAATATTCCTAGAAACACTTCACTTTTTATTATCCTAGTTTTTTCATAAAGGTTTATAAGTGTTTATTCTACAACTGTATTTTGTCATGAAATAAACTCACTTCACAGGATATGGAAGACTTTGTCCAGACCTCTGGAGAGCATGGTATCGTGGTGGTTTCTCTGGGGTCAATGGTCAGCAACATGTCAGAAGACAAAGCCAATGCAATCGCATGGGCCCTTGCCCAGATTCCACAAAAGGTGAGGGAAAGCATTCCATGGGAGGTGAGTGTATATTAAGTCTGTGAATGTCCTTGAAAGGTCTGATTATAGAAATAATGGCATGAAAAGTTAAGTTTTAAGCAAGCTCTAATTTCCCTTAGCGAAATTTGGAAATTGATATTCACAACGAATGCTTCAATACTGCAGAAGGTGTTTTTGACTGAGAGTGACTTGGGTATAAACACAGTGATCAATGTGGGAACATTCTGAAATACTGACATGATGATGACATTGCTACCAAGAGTATGTAGACACAGCCAAATTCTTCAGAGTCGCTTGGTCTATTTGTTGATTACTTAAAGTCACTGCATACATTAGATTTCCAAGGGTGAGTTATTCTGTATTTAGTATTTCTATCAGAATAACAGTAAGCAGGTGTTGAAAAAGTTTGAAATGCAGCATGACTCTGCATCTTAATTTTGGAATAGACCCGGTTCAGTGTGCAGTTGAGAGGGCCAATTAAAGTAAGGGAGTCCGAGGCTCACCAACTGTCAATCAAAGTATACTTTTGGCTAATTGAGAGAAAAAGCATTAAAAGAATAAAAACCTGTGCTATTGATTGGCCTGCCAGTTTTTGTAGGATATATATCCAAGGGAAATGTAGAGACAGGTGCTTCCCTCACAGTGATATCTGCATCATAAAAGATGAATCTCACCACTCTGCTCTTAACCAGTCAGAATAAAGTCCTAACACTCAAGGAAGAAATAGGGAGAAAAGAAAGAGTACAAAGGAATCTAAGATAAAATATCAAGTTTCTGATGACTCACTTCATAAAGAATACTACAAGGTAATTTTCTATGGTATAAATTTGAATGTTTATGAGCATTTTCATTTTTGCAGTGGAACAGCCACTCTTTATTCACCTACATTAATTTGTTGATGTCATCCCATAGTTGATTTTATCAGTCACACAGCAAATCCATGTTAACTGTGAGGCTAATTCTCCATTTTATGAGATTTGTCTGAGAATTTCAACATTAGCACCTATTGTAGGCCTCAGATGGTGACTGATTTTTCTTTCACAGAACATTCTGACCTCTGCAGTAAAGTCTTCGCAGTTCATCATAAGGACTGCATATACCTACAAGTATGCACAAGTCAGTAGGACACAAATCTTTGTCAATAGATTTGGGAATATTTTTCAATAATAACACTTGTGAATAGCAAATTATGTAGAAGAGACTGCTAAGAATCTTTGCAAAGACTAACATGGTCAGCAATACCCAAATCTATTATAATTCAAGCCCCAAATAAGGTCATAATTTTAGAACTCCCCGACAAACCTCATAATAGTTTAACATCTATTAGCTACATTCAATGAACTTCGGAGCAAGAGGAATAGCTCAATATGTTAACTCTTTTCAGTGCAGAGTGATCAGTTCAGTCTGAATCCCCCAAAGCCACATCAAGTCAGTCACAGTATTGCATGTGTCTGTAATGCCAACACTCTGATCAAAGATGGAAGGCAGAAATGCAATTCCTGTGAATCAGCAGCAAAAAAAAAAAAATCAAATAAGAGATTCTGTTTCCAACAGAAAAGAAACCAGAATGAATTTTTGAGGTAGTCTTCTCCATTCCACATTCACCTTGGAATGTTTAAACATGTACCCACACACATTAATTGACCCATATATACTGCAGCACATACAGAACACCCAGGCAGGAAAAGAGAATAAGGTAGAAATGGGAGAAGAAATTTCAAATCTCAGTGACAATCTAAGGATGTATATTCATGTTCAGAACTCTTCATGCATTTTTTCCTGCCATTGGTGATTTTTATGTCTACATTAAGACCCTTAGAATCCTAAAGCAAAATTGATTTATCATGAAAAAAAATGATTGCATAGATTTGAACTTGTGTCAATGAAAAACATGAACAATACTTGCATAACCAAAATCAGACCAAATCTGAGCATGCTTAGAAGAGGTGGATACATTATCCTACCCAAAGTCATAGAATTATTGACAATTATTAGCTTGTGGGAGAGGAAGAGTGTAGGCCCTGTTAAGTAAAGCTTTCTCTATTGGAACACCACGCAGCCAAGAATATTTGTAGTACACAAGTTGGTCTTGAAAGATTCTTATTTTAAATGAATCTGAGTTTAGTGGATAGAGAAGAGGGTGATTTAGTGAAGATTCAGGTCTGGGAATGAATACAACAAAAGTTATTACATGACCTCCTAAAGGAATGAAGAACAAAATATCAGTTTCACTTGGTGTAGTCATAGTCATCGTTTGGGCAACAGATGGAGTACCAATGTGTATATATTACAGGCATGTTCTGAGCCTCTTGGTCTACAGCAATAGCTCTACAAAGAACATAAGTCTTTTGGTAAGTCTATACATTATCTGGATAACAGCAGCAAGCAGTAGTGGTTCCCCTGAAATAAACTCACTCCTTTTTACTACATCTGGGAGAAGGTCAAAAACACAATCCAAGAAATAATAGGATAAAAAGATAAATGTAAAACAGTTTACATGGTTACAATAGAAACATCAGTCCCATCATAACTAATTAATACTGTAAACATTTTCCCTTTATTATTAATTCCAATAATGGTCTATAATTTTCCTTTAATAAGCTGCTTGATTCTACAGTCTTATTTGTACTGAGTCTTTGCTCAAGAAGCACATTTCTTTGTGAAGGGTTGTATAGACAAGACTAGTAACTGCAAATTTTCTTCTGTCTTAAATGACCAATTTGTATGTACTGCAATTTCCCCTGTTTAATCATCAAAAACTCCTGTATGAATTATGATTGCATTCATGGATAAACTGCTGCAACCCAATGAAGCCCAACTGTTTGAGGCAGTATAAGTCCTCAGTATTCTGCGTGTAACCAAAAAGAACACTGAAGAGAGGAAATGGCAATACTTTAGCAGCACTTCCTCGAATAACATTTTGTAACAAAAGAATAGATTGATTACAATCTGAAGTCTGGCATCAATGTTGTTATTTTTACATCTCTGCCTAGAAAAATGATGATTATGTTTAACCAGTCTGAATGTAATAATAAGCATAAGCATTGCTGGCACAATCTTCTTCTCAGTCTCTCCAGAGTTCTCATTATTTACCCTTTCTGATGTTTTCATCCCTCCTATGGGAGGTATTTAGCTATGTTATATTTAAACTTAAAAAGATCTATTTTTGCAGTTTCTATTTTTGAAATTATAATATAATTACATTATTTGTCATTTTCATGACTTTCACCAAACCCTCTCATATCCATGCTCCTTGCTGTCTTTCAAATTCATAGCACCATTTCTATTAATGTTGTCACATGTTTATGCATATTTAGATACATTTATATTCCTAAATATATCTTATTCAGTCTGTATAATGCTAAATTTGGCTCCAGCAAAAACGATTATCTAATCTTTAACAGGTTCTTTGGAGATTTGATGGCAAAATACCAGACAACTTAGGGCCCAATACCAGAATGACCTTCTAGGTAAGATTCTAGGAACAAGCCTATCCTAGTTAACTTCAAAATCCTTTATATTACACTTAGCAAATATATTATTTATTTAAGATATCAAGTTCTCGTATGAAGTTGGTCTTTTTTATTTTTTTAAATATTTATTTATTAATTGTGTATACAGTCTTCTCAGTATTCTGTCTACATGTATGTCTGCAAGCCAGAAGAGGGCACCAGATCTTATTAGAGATGGTTGTGAGCCACCACGTGGTTGCTGGGAACTGAACCCAGGACCTCAAAAAGAGCAAGCAGTGCTCCCAACCACTGAGCCATCTCTCCAGCCCAAAGTTGGTCTTTTTAATACTCATTTTCTCTTATTTACCTCATGTGTTCAACTAGGAATTAGTATTTCATATTCAAGTCTCAAGTAAAAAGCAATTCTCCAAAATATCTCTCTGTTAATTTAGTTTCTTCTTGCTCTGAGATAAGAAAACCTTCACCAAGGTTATGAATTTAAGAATCTTCACATAGGTTTTCTTGGAATGAGGAGGGAGGGGAAACAGAAGTTATGATGTAAACTAAACTAAACTAATATATTTAATTAATTAAACAGAATCTTCATGGAGAAAATCTTCTTTCAATTCCTGATAGTGTACATTTCTCATTTTATGTCTAAGACTGTTAATTAATATCAACCTGAATTCATTTTATTCTAGGTCATCCAAAAACCAAAGCCTTTGTAACTCATGTTGGAGCCAATGGAATCTATGAGGCGATCCATTTTGGAATCCCTATGATTGGCATTCCTTTGTTTGGAGAGCAACATGATAATATTGCCTACATAGCAGCCAAAGGAGCAGCTATTTCATTAGATTTCAGAACAATGACAAGGGCAGATTTGCTCAATGCATTGAAGGCCATCATCAATAATCTTTTGTGAGTAAAATCTTTTAAAAATGTGCATTTATTGTTATTTACTTATAATTTATTTTGCTTTTCACTGAAGGCCAAAGGAGCAACAATTATCCTGAAGGCAAGAATAATGGATGGTACAGAGACAAATTAGGATATGTTTCAATGTCATAGGTTTTTCTCTCTTTTTGTTACTACTTTTTGCGTTCGTGTTGTGCCCTATGTTTCATTCCTATGTAAATAAGACTAGTCCTAAATGTGCAATCCTTCTACTTTGCCCTCCAAACTGCTTGGCCAATAGGCATATGCCACTAGCTCTGGCCAATTTTTAATTTTAAGAATTTTAAATTTTAATAAAAAGAATTTTAAGTAAGTAATTGGTCAGAGATTTAAGGATAATATAAAACTTAAATAGCAAATAAGTGAAGTGAAAAGAAATGTTAGGAGTGGTGACAGATGTATTACACCTAGAAGCCAAAGGAAAATATTACAACAGAAAAACTTGAATGCTGCAAAAGAGATAGGTAACTATTACGGAAATTGTAACTTTTTGCATTGAAATAGCATAGATATTAACATAAATGTAAGTGAGTTGTTAGATAATTACATATGCAACCTTTTTGGGGATAAACTCAAATAGGGAAAACCTATTAGACTGAAGTAAATTAACATGTTCATCATTATTTTTCTTTAATTAAAAAAATCCAATTGGAAGCTCTTTCCAGAAACAGCCTATTTCTCCCCCATGCTCAGCAATACTTCAGTGCCAATAATAATTAGAACCAGAGAGAGATCTCCTTCTTTTCACATTCCATGAATACTGGGGTCATCCTTATTCAGACCTTGTTTAGGGACCTATGTTGTTGAGAACGACTATTGGTGTCATCATTATTCAGGTCTTGTTTAGGTATCTATGTTGTTGAGACTTCATGAGTGTAGCTTATCAAAAAAGCAACTTCATAGCATCTTGTCTCTCTGGCTTTTAAAATCTTTCAATACTCTTTTCTCTGTTGTACCACAGGAACTAGTATTCAGGTAAGGGGATTTCAAGTCAGTATCAGCTCAGATCTCTGAGTTCTGCTTCTGAACTTCATTCTCATTCAGCAATAGAAACTTACCTTCCACTCTGGAGAATAAGCAACACAAATAGGCTATATGGTTAGGGAGTCTCTTTGACAGACCCAGCCAACCTCTTAAAAAGAGAATTTCTCCTGTCTGGTGTTGGGGTTTATGTTAGGTACTCTTTGACTCTTGGATTGAGCACCATGAGCCCATATAAGAAAAGATCTTTAAAACTATATATGTATATTCATACATGAAATTTTACGTGCTATGTGGGATTTTGATAAATTGTTAATAGTAAAATTCTTTGTGGCTTTCTCTGACATCCTTATTGGTACTTTATTATTTCCTGTCCTTTTGTATTAACCTCCCTCTCCCTTCCCTAATAAGCATTCCCTCTTCCCATTTCCCAATCATTAATTAAGTTACATTCTAAATTTTAAGTAAGTATAACATGTATAAATTTTAAGTAAGAAATGAGGATTATTTAATGAGAATAAATACATAATGTTTTTGTTATGGATTTGCTGCGGGGTTGAAACCATGTGACAGGTCCACAAACCCAGGTGGCTGGTCCTCAGCATGTGGCAGCTGACTGGTCCCCAGCGAATGGTGTGGGCAGGCGGTGGGTGGGAGACACAGATGCTGCAAATCTCCAGGACTGCTGGGGTCCCTGAAGCAGCCAGTCCCAAGTGAGGACAGCAAACGAGACCATGTGGAAGATCTCCATGTGACTGTGGCTGGCAGGTGAGAGAGACAGACAAACACATCACACAGAATAAAGTTAAACATTTATTAGATGGGTTATGGAGGGGAAGGAAAAAAGGGAGGAGGAGGAGGAGGAGGAGGAAGAGAGAGAGAGAGAGAGAGAGACAGAGAGAGAGAGAGAGANNGAGAGAGAGAGAGAGAGAGAGAGAGAGAGAGAGAGAGAGAGAGAGACTGCCTCTCTGAGAAAGGGGACAGGAAGAGAAAGAGTGGAGCTCTGAGGCTGCAAGCAGGAAGGAAGTGGGTGTGGCTTGTGTCTTAAAGGGACAGAACAATCATTACAATCCCAGCTCTTTTTTTATAATAAAAAGCAGGGGATTTGGCAATACAGGTTGAAGGAATTGGGGCAGTGACTTCTCAAGACTGCTTCTGGCTTATTTGTGGGACTCATCTTTTGGGGGAGATAACCAGAGAAGGCTGGGTGTTGGCCACATCCTAGCATGGTTGGTCTCTTTGCTCCTGTCCAGTGATTGTGGCATGGAAATGTCTGGCATCTCTTATACCTGGTTAAGGTATTGGCAGAACAGAGGACAAAGTTAAATTAAGGAAAAAACATTGAAGGGGATGCATCTGACCTGTTTAAGGTGGGTCCTTTAATTTGGCTCCCTGGAACTCTTAAGAATTCTTTGGCTTTGTGAAAACAGAAGGTTTACACATATGCATTTATAAACAATAGCATATTTATGTCAGAATGACTGTGACAGATATTTTTGCACAATGAAAAGTA
>LOEQ01011917.1:0-28060 GCA_001685075.1 Bramus lutescens
CCATTGGTTAATAAAGAAAACTGTCTTGGGCCTGCACAGGGAATAGAGGTAGGCGAGGAAAACTAAGCTGAATGCTGGGAGAAAGAAGGTGGAGCCAGGGGAGAAGCCATGGAGACAGAAATGCTGAAACTTTTCTGGTAGGCCATGACCTTGTGGTGGAGACAAAAATGCTGAAATTTTGCTGGTAGGCCATGACCTTGTGGTGATGCACAGATTAATGGAGATGGGTTAGATTAAGATGTAAGGGTTAGCCAATAAGAAGCTAGAGCTAATGGGCCAAGCAGCGATTTAATTAATACCATTTTCTGTGTGATTATTTCAGTTCGAGGTGACTGGGACAACCAAGCAGCCTCCTTTCAACAAAGATCTAATCACATATTAAAAAATATGCTTAATAAGCAAAAAGAGGTAATGAAGACTCCCAGAAATAGATTACACAATGCTTTCTTAACTTTCAATTTTTGAAATGCTAATGAAAGAAGAACAACAGCTGTGGAGAGACATTGACTAAGGGTAAAACATTGCTGAATTAAATCATCATATATATCTTAAAGATGTGTTGACCTCAGAATAGAAACCAGGTTATGTGTTACATAGTTTTTATGTTGCCAAAAACATTTTATTTTAACAAAGATATAACCTTCCATTAAAAAAAAGGACTTCTTAAAGTTAGGGCTAGAGTATAGTATTATTTTTGTCTTTCCAGGAGAATCCAAGCATCCGTCTAAGGAATCTGAAGATCATTGGACAAATGAGACGTCTGAAGAAGAAGGGAGAATCATCCTGAGAAAATGTCCCAGGAAAAAGAGTAAATGGGCCTCAGGGTATAGCACATGTTCAACAGGATAACATTTCACACACCTTCCCAAATGTTTGTTTCTGCTGTTCTCTACAGAAATATATAGTAAATGGTCATTTTGTACTCCTCATTGAGTTAAAAATTAAAGCTGGTTTTGGAGTTGGAGCATGGCTTTCTTCTTTTCTATTCCCCAGCATGCTCGTTAAATGAAAATCCAAAGTCTCTGTCTCATGCCAGAAAAGCCACCTGATATGGGACTGAAGAAAAGCAAAATTAGGGACTAGTCTATTTTTACTACCATCATAATCCACTGAATTTATTTTGATTCTTCAAAATTTTTCTTAAGATATAGATATTACCTTAAAATTTCTAAAATTAGTATATATATACAAATATGTATATTTAAACTTTCTGTTATGATATCAAAGGTCATAACTAACTAATTCTAGATCTTGGCTCCATCTAGCTTCCTGTACGTGATTTCAGACTTGAGTCTGAAGCAGTAATTAGGAATTAAGCTTATGCATCCCAGGTATATTTAATAGACGGTGGTCCTTTAAACTTTTTAGATGTGTTGAATATGACATTGAAAATGTTTAAATTTCCCTCAGTGAAATGTTGGCCCTTCCTAACAGCAATATTTGAAGTCTCCAAAGGGATGATAGGTCTCCGCAATGATGATTCCACTGGGATTGTGGTAATGGCACTACACTGACAAATACCACCCAAAGATCAGCTTTGGACTACAAACTGCTCAGGACAATTTAAAGGTGGTTAGCTAAGATGGTCCAGCCTCATAGACTACTCTAGCCAGTATTTAAGATAACCCTGCATTATTACATCACACCAAGATTGGACAACAGTTACTTCTCCCAGGAATTGATAATGATCTTCATTTTCTGAGTCCCCTAAAGATTTCTTTTCCCTAGACAACAGGAAATAACTTTAAAAATACAGCACCTCTAGTCCCAAGAGGTGGGATGAGTAGTTTTTGGCTGGTCTGTGAGTTATGAATGTCTAGCATTCTTTAGGGTTGTTGGTTAAAAGTTGTTATTGGTCATGGTCAGGAAGGAAATTAAGCAAACGAGATTAGATTTAAGGATCTCATTCTGAAAAGAAAAAGGGGGTATAGGATTGATAAAAGGGTAGATTATTGAATCTACTTTTAAATTAAAAAAGCAAATACTAATCTCAAATATTTCACATTGGTGTTGTGAAATAATATTTTAAGATGTGTTACATTCATTTATGCTGTGGAATATTTGTTTAATGAAGCAAAGACACGTCCCATTTGTTTGATTAAATAAAATTAACCTGGGTTTGGGAGGCTGAGTCAGCAACTAGCTGACAGGAAGTGGTAGGGAGGAGCCATGTGTAGTTAGGGATCTTAAGTGGGGAGGTTAAGCACAAAGGTGCTTTGTTTTGGTAGAGATGCAAGTGAGAAGAGAAGATTCACATTTGCTATTCATTCCCTCTGAATCCTGAGTTCTGCAGAGGGATAGAGATCTTGAAAAGTTTTCTTTTAGTGGCCTTGATAAAGCCAGAGCCTAAGGGAACAGAATTTCTGCTTGGCTATGACTACTGTGGCCAAACTGTTACTGGTAGCTATGTAGTTACAATTGCAGTTTTTAAAGAGGCAGCTACTGAATTTAATGAAAAAGAATATTATATAACACAACAGTATAGGTTTTTGTATATTGAAAGAACTTGTTTTTGTTATATTGTGTATATGTTTCACTCCTCTTTAAGGTATTATATCTATGCAGCTCATTTAACAATCTAATAAAAATTTCTAGTCCTAGAAAGCTTTTATTACATTTATATAGAATATTAAGAAGTACAGGTTGGTAGTTAGTCATCTAACAATCATATTTGTAGCCATGTGAGGCATATTTTCAATGTCAAAGATGTATTTGCAGAGAGATAGATGGTCTACAAACAATATGGCATTTAAGATGTTTTCATAACATAAGGCTTTTTCTTGACAGTGAGATACACCTGCTCCTGGCAGCACCAATTTACTTCAGAAAAGGATGATGGACATCTAAGAACCTCCATTTGGGGCTTGCTTTCATTGGTGGCCAAGTTAACCACAGAACAGAGAAACTGTCCTTGTCTCAACTTCTGACAAAATACTGTCCAAATTTGATAAGCAGGACCAAAAGAACATGACTGTCAAACTTTGTCAGGACAAGTTAAGACAGTCTTTCAAAATTTCCTGCTTTACAAAAAGGTCTGTAGATATTATAGGCCTGTAGGCTAAAGATGGATGCCCCAACATTGCAGAAAAATCTTGGGATGAATGTCCAAGCAACCAGATGTCTGCATCATTTCTATAGTTTTGAAGTTGTTTGCTCTACACTTCCTGTTTACTTAGATCATATTATGTCCTTCTTGAGTCTCTGATGGGGTTGAAGATTAGATAGTTATAGTTACAGTCTTCCTCAGTTATGATAGAAAGTAATTTAGGTGTAAAACATTGGACTCAGCAAGAAAGGATAGATAATTGAAGATTTTTCTCTAGGTTGCCAAATACAAATGACTAGACATTGTGAATATAATTTTTGAAAATTGCTCTTATTGTATATAGTTTTACTTAGCTAAAGTTAATACCTTTCCCTTATATTTAGATAATGCCTAAAATTGTTCTTATTGGTTATACTTTTATTATGTTAGTGCTAATCTTTTCCTCCGTATTTAGACAAAAAGAGGGAAATGTTGAGGGAGATTTAGTTGTTCACTATGTCGCTTGAAGCTTTCAATAACTGAACATTGATTCAGAGGATGGAATCAGTCCATGCTCAGCTGACCAGAATAAACCTTAGAGTTTTTTTTTTTTTTGACCAACTCCTATGGAGTGAGAGACACACAGGAAGGAAGGAGAGCTTTGGGGGATCCTGAAAAAGCAAACAGAAAGGGCATCTGGGATTTTCTCCATTGCTATTTGGATTTACCAAGTTCATCCCTTACTGTCTGACTCTGGGATTTTCTCCATTGCTATTTGGATTTACCAAGTTCATCCCTTACTGTCTGACTCTGGGATTTTCTCCATTGCTTTTGGATTTACCAAGTTCATCCCTTACTATCTGACTCTAAGATTTTCTCCATTGCTATTTGGATTTACCAAGTTCATCTCTTACTATCTGACTCTGGAGGTTTTTTTTATAGTAGAATAATTTAGATAATCATTACATATTTATGCTATTGAAAATTTTAAAACAGACAAAACTCCCACAGGGGAAAAGACATGATAGGATTCAAAGCATTGATGAAAAATTCACTATGGAGACCCTGTCCCAACATTTCAATCAATGACATTACAGACAGGGACTAGGGTAGCACCTGAAATATTCTTGCATATGTGTAGTGTTGTAACCATTCAAGCGTTACAGAATTAAAACATTTGTGAGCATCATAAGAGATTAAAGCGCTCATCATGTGTTTTAGTTTTATCACTAGGTATTGAATATGGTTGCAATCTCCACATCCCATGAGCAGAGTATGAGGATAGTCCTCGGTATTAGAGTGAGGGCCAAGGACATGCTTAAAGCTGTGGCAATCTGATGTGGAAAATTGTAATTTAATGGCTCAGATCCATGTAGGCTTCGTGTTTGTCGCTTCCGTCTCTGTGAGCCTCTATGAGCCCTGCTTAATTGCTTCTGTGGGTTGTGGTCTTGTGGTGTCCTCGACCCCTCTGACTCCTACAATCTTTAGGAATTTTCTTGATGCCAATTTCTTCAAGTACTCTTGAAATCAGCAGCAGTAGAGTGGTATTCAGAGGTAAGAAGTAAAACCTGAGCAACTTCTAGGGCCTGTTAGCATCATTTTTCATATGCAAACCATGAGTGATTAGAATAACCACACAAAGATGAGGCAGGCATAATAGCATGTCCTTGTTGGGAATTTAGGACATGTTTCCTGCACTCTGAGACCAAAGCCTGGAATTACTACTTAGTATATGGTTTCTCTTGCTTTCATCAGATTTTCTTGAGGCCCTATGGATTGAGATTGGAAGTCAGTCTAAACTGCTTACTTTTGAGTGAGTCTTTAGGGATTTTGATTAGCTTTCTCTTTTATTAAGAAACAGGCATTACTTAATTCAATACGATCTATAAAGGAACGAGATTTTCCAATAATATCACTTTCTGACTTTATTCCAACGTTCACTATCATTTATTATAAGAGTTAATCTTGTTGGCAAGCTTATTTATAGAAATTTGTGGTTCAACTGCCTGAGGTATTTGATATTATTTGACTGAAACAGGAACAGAATGTCCTATGAAAGCGATTGTCTCAACTGTGGTCCTGCTTGTTATCCACAATAACTGAGAGGTTTCATGATTATCCGCCGTGCATAGTTTTATAATCCGTATGAAAAGAGAAAACGATGAAACAATAAAGTACAGCACTCAAAGGGATTGCAATTTTTATCATTTGTTGAACATGTATTTAAAAGATACTTTTTAAACCTGAACCAACAGCCAGCATCCATATAGGGTTTCATAATGGGAAAACACAGAAACAACTTACATCTGAGTTGTTACAGAGCTTACTTCCAGGTAATGGACCCCTGACTGTATGAGACACCCAACAGTCTGAATTTTGATGGAACACAGGCATCAGTATTTAAAACAATAAATGAAAAGCATCTTCAGTGGGGCTTCCCGTATCCAGTGCGTGCCGACAGTCACTCAACCAGACTTGCGTATTCGCGGCAGGTAGGGTCACATGTTTTTCTCATCTTTGTGTCGTCACACCATATCAAGTATCGTTCCCACAGTCTTTCTTATTTGAATGTGACCCCCAAGCATGACTCCCTACCCCAGTCACCTCCCGTATTTGCTAACTTGGAGAATTGCACAGTAACCCAGTAGCAAACCTCAGACTCTAGAAAGTGGTTTTTTTCTACAATAAGAAAACTCGTGAATAGTTTTTTCTCTTTTCCTCTTCTCCTTCTGTTGTTGATGTACTCTGAGGTTTGTGTTTCTACCCTCCTAATGCCAGCAAACATCGTTCTCCGGATATGGCAATCTCCTAACTGGTTTCCATTTTTTATGTAGGTGTTCCTTTAGCAACCCATATTTCACAGGATGTCTTGAATTGCAAATCTAATCTTGCTGTTCTCTGCCTAAATATCTTCAGTCATTCCCCAATGCATAAGCAACGAGTATAATCCAGAACAAAATCCTGTCTCATTTTTGACTTCTTCCCTCCAGCCACACTGGTTCACGTTCAACTACTTTGGTGCTTTCTATGTGTTTCTTGACTTTCAAAGATTCTTCTGTTTGTGACAATATCTCTCTCAAGTTAAATCCATGGAAATCTCTGGGAAGTTTAGTCTGGATGTGTTACCCTTCCATTAGGTCCTATTTATTTCCTAGGTCACTATACTTACCTGACTCTATTGTAAATTCTTACTAACTTTTTAATATTCCCACTGACAGCTTCATAAATGTAGGTATTACTTTCATCTTGTGCCTCAACTTCTCACATTTCAGTTAGACTCCATGAATGTTTTAAAAGAAAACCAGTAGTCTCAGTGGATAGGATCTTTAGAACTACAGCCCCAAATCTGATTATGATATCAGGAAGATGAGCTACAGCACAAAGTAATTATGAAATCAGGAGGATGACTGTGGTAATAAACATCCATTAGTTTAATGGATAGCCTTGTTTGCTTATCTAGGGCTGGGCCCTATACTAAAAACTTTATATGAATTATAATCACTCAATTACCATGACAAGTCTGTAATGTTTTTACCACAATCAAGTCTGTTTTGAGGCTGAGAAAGTTGAGGTTTAGAGACTTTATGAAACTTGACCACACAAGTGATGAAGCCAGAATTGCAAAGTAAGTCATGACTTTCACTGACCATTTGGCTAGATAGCATCAACCATGAGCAGTTAACGGCTTAAGAACTTCATGTACCAACTTAATCATAGATATAAGAAGGAAGGAGAGAGACAGCAACAACTCATACATTTGCTAGCACTTTATTTTGCTGACTGAAAAGTTAGCACCAATCACCCCAATTGCTTCACAAAGTAGAGTCTTATTTTTTCTTAAACTAAACAGGAGGAAGATTATCTTGTAAAGGGAAGTCTCTTAAATTACAAGAAATTGGGATGAGAACCTGGGCCCAACTTAGTCCCTCCTTTACATGTTTATGTCAACGAGTTGTGATGATATCAGTAGAACCATAAAAGCACCTATTTCAGGTAAAACCAAAAAAGGGGAGTTAAGAATGTTGCAGAAGAAAGGTTTCCTCATAGATGCTACACATAATGAAAGATCGTTTCACTGTTGTGGTCTGGGTCTTTGAATCCAGTTTTTGATTTTCTTACTGGAGTAAGGAGGCTTGAGTTTTTTGTCCTGCAAAGTTTCCTATATAACATAATACAAAAGTTCTTTTAAGTCATTTCCCTTACCACATGATGTTGTGAACTTGTTCTCTGATATATTTTTAAAGATACTAAACAATGTTTCAAGTGAGCCAAAATGCTATTATGACCTTTTTAATATGTTTTTATTAATTCTTTGAGAAATGTCATATAATGGATTTTCATCGTATTTGTCTTCACTGTTCTGCTCCCCCTAAATTCCTTAACCCCTCCCAATTTCCTCTCTTGTGTTTTCTTCTTTTTTTTTTTAATAACCAACCCAATCCAATTTGTTTTCCCATATACCCAACAGTATGGAACCATCTACTGGAGTGCGGTTGATCTACAAGAGGCAGTACCTTTAAAGAAACTGACTCTCTTTTAGCTGGAAGTCATCAAATTCCAGGAGTTCCCCAGTCAGGTGTGGAGGCTTGAGCCTCTCCTTTCTCCATGCTAGAATGGGATTGGTTTGATCTTGTGCGGGTTTTATGTAGGCAACCAAAGCAGCTTTGTGTTCATGAGTACAGCTGTTCTGTCATGTCCAGATGATACTGTTCAACACTAATTAACACTAAGGATATTTAAAAAACCAAAGGAATATATTTTATAACTCACATGTATATATGCATATGAATATAAATTCATATATATATATATCATATAAAATAGTTCAATAGGAGATAGGAGTTGCTCTTCACGGGGATAATGCTCCTCTCAGAAGCCAGAGGTTGCCAAATAAAATCCTAGTACCAGGTGTGAAATACCTTTCCTTGACTTGTCGGTGAGGGGTGTCCCTGAAACCCTCCCAAATGTATTGTTATTGTTCTTGCTTGCCTACCGGAACTCAACAGTAAGGCTCTCTTGGTGAAAATAGTGTACAGTTTGGTCACAGGACATGAAGAAACCAAGTTGATACTGAACAGGAAGCTTCTTCACCATTAGCTACCTTTCATAGTATTGGAAAGCTGTTTGGGGAAGTCATTAGCCTTCTTACTCAGCTGTGAACTCTGTGAATTACAATGGTGGGCACTGCAAGATATGTCTATGTGTGCCACAGTGGCATGAATGTCATGGAGGTAACCAGTTGATTTGGTTTGGGTTTATGGCCCACTCTTCAGGAGGAAATGGCATGCCCTGGGGCTACAAAACTAGCTAGCATGCCCTGGTGTTGCAAATCTGGCCTAATGCCAATGATTTCACAGATAATGGTCCTTATCGATAAATCTACTATTATACTACTATTATTTTGGTAAAGGGACTATAGACACAGTATCAAACTACACTCTAAATTCATATCTCCATGCCCATAGGTTAACAGAGATCTCATTCATAATTGGAGAAATTTCTTTGTGAAATGGATGATGGTTCAAACAAAGACTTACAACTGCTCAAAGTATAGAAGATAAGCATCAGCATAAGCTGAGCCACAAATGCCACAGCTGTTAGGATTTGACAAAATATTTGGATCAAAGTTACACACATGTGGCAAATTAAACTTCCAAAATGTTTAAAAGTACATATCATATTAATTTAATTTATAAGCAGATGTTTGAGTGAAGATTAATACTTGAAAAATTCATTATTGGCATGGTAGATGAGGCTTTTTTCAGTAAGTGCATTGCAGAAGTGTTTGACATGTGTAACTGCTGAAAATTGTTCTTTGCTTTTATCAGCCCCACTGGAATTACTAGGAACCTACTTTAAGGAAACAAACTAATTATGACAGTAATATTACATTTCCTCCTTTAGTAATTATGTGAAGCATTACGTTAACTACCACAATACTGAAGAATCATCACTGAGTTGTCCACTAGTTTGTAGGAATGTGCAGACACTGCACGCATGGGGAGTGGCAAGAATTGCAAAAAGCCAAACTTTCCAAATAAAAATCACTCAAGACCTTGCCTTTACTAGGCACTCATACCGATAGGCTCAGATTTTCAGCAGTTATATAAAAGTATGTCCAAAGATAAATTGTCTTACAGGACCCAGTTAAATACAGCGCAAAACAAGGAGCTGAAGGGTGGAACAGAGTGATAGTGGTGGGGTGATGAGCTGCGGCGAGGCTGCTGCGTGTGTCTGAGAGCTTGTCTGAACACAGTTGCAGGCGCAGTGGACACGAAGGCTGCAGAGAAAAGAAATTGGAAGAGCTTTGTAAAAGAGAATTGATGGAGCCAGTTTCCTCCTTGAGAAGATGGAAAGGGATCAAGATGACTGATGAAGGAAATGAGGATCTCTGAGGAAAGCAAGGACTGACTGAGGAGATAAAATGGCGTTGAATGAAGCCAGATGCTCAAAAAACAAATGTTATCTACTTGTAAGTAGGCTTGTTTTCCGGTTAATATGCCTTGATCAGACACGGTGGAGAGACTTTTCCAGGAATCATTCCCACATATAACAGACTCTAATGTAGTACATAGTTTGCTTTATTTTATGAAATACTTCAGTGCAGAGAATTAGAAAAATAAGAAAAGCTGTACTGCAATGGCTGCCACACACATCAGGCCTTTGCTCCATGAGGTGAGCAGGCGCGAGGCAACTGTCCATTGGCCTTATTCCTTACATGGTATTCTAATCCTCTATCTGCCATTTACTGCCAACACCTTGGAGAAATACTTATATTTAAGGTATATCAAATATATGCACATGTCAGGTGTGTTATTTCTTCCAAGGTCTTTAAAGAAACCCAGAAGCACTATTTCCCTCCTAGGAAATTTTCTGATTTAATGTATTAAACTCCTCAAGGTCTTGGTGGAGAATTCACAGGTAAGGATGGACAGGGTTTCACGAAGATTCATCCTATGTATTCACTCATGTGTTGATATCTGTAACTGGAAAAGCACACGCTTAAAACCAATTTTTTTTCCTGCAATTTCGAATCCTCTCAATCCGGAGGCCTGTTTTTCTTTTGCAAACATATTTAAGATGGACTATTATCTCTTTCAACTAGATCTTTTTAAAAAAAAAGGCAAAAACCCAAACTGTATGGTGACTTTCAATGATAAACTTTTATTCTGAATATACTGTTTTTGCACAAGATTTAACACAACGTTTTCTGGGATTATAAATATTTTTATAACAGTATTATACAAATTTTTACAAAATGTTTTCATCCTGCTAGTTATTTTCCACAAAAGTGTCAAGAGAACATAATAAGGGAAGGAAAGATCTGTTGTTCACAAAAGCCACTTGGCCTTAAGCATGATGCACAATGATCATTTCATGAAGGGAACCCCAAAAGCATGATCCCGCACAAGGAAAGGACAGCTTTGCCAGGTCACATTGGAAATTCAGTTGGCATCTTCGCAAGACAGTATCCTAAGAGTCTCAGTGGAATTTCCACGGTTCTGTTATGTGAACTAGAAACAAGGTAGATGAAACCATTGGTAAGGGCTATCTAATTCTGCAAAATTCTGGAAGTGTTCAGCACTTGCTAGTTCTGTTTTGGTGATTTGTTCTTTACAGAAATGTACAGTGAATATTAACAACATTAACGTTCTGCTATGGAAAACAACGCAAGTTCAAGCTAATGATAAAATATTTGGAGATTGGGGCAAGTGGGAAAAAAATCACAAAATCCATTGTGTCTTGCTAAGTTAGACTCTGTGCCTGTAGACTCAGGAGTTTTAAATTAAGACGTCGAATTTCAGCTTTGGTGACTTGAAGACAGGCATTTAAATGAGATTTGACGTACACGAGAGCATCAAATAAGCAAGTAACACTTGGGTTGCAAAGGTCACTTAAAGGGGATACTGCCTATTTGAACCCCATAAGGCCAGCTTTACAAGTAGTAAAAGGAATATTATATATAAGAAAACTTACAAATGGTAGCAACACTGTGTTTCCCAAGGTAAGCAATAATGCTTCAAGCATTAGAAACATGAAAAAAGAGGCCCAGGACCTAAAAATCTCTTCAGTCAAACTTGCTAACTATGTCATGTTAAAAACCTGTTACAAATGTGGACCACGATTGGCATTTGGCAGTAATGCTGGTTGTTCAAATGAAGAAAAGATGAAACCATTTATGCAGAAATTCTTTCCCGCTACTCAACACCAATGCAAGACTTGTTTTGACTTTGTTTATGTGAAAAAGGACACTGAGCTACGTGGGTATAGCAGCAATTAACTAATAAGAACAGTTTAAATGCTTTTCAAAATGATCTCTTATTTACTTTTGTTTCTGTAAATAACATACCATACCTACTCTTGCTAATAGAATTTGCAGAAAAATTTTAAATGTAATATTGTAATTTTGGTGGGATGGGTGTTACTGTAACTTGGAAGTGTTTACAAAAACATAAACATTAGTATATGTCATGAAAAGCAGTTTTAGTCAGTGGACGTGTTTTTGCCTAATTTCTTACCATATTTGTGGTTGTGGTGACATAGAACTCGAACCAAATGAGGTCTTGCAAAAGAGGTGCCAAGTTCAGTGGCGGCTAAGACAACAATAATGTCACTGACGGTCATACACTTTGTGAGTGACATTAGCCATGAAAGTATAATCAATCAATACAATTGAAACATAATTTAAGGTCGGCTGTTGTTTGCCAGAAGCAATTCGACGGTTTTAATGTGCATCGCTCTTATGTATGAAGTCGCAGGTTCCCTTTCCCAACACGTCCAGGATTTAAAGTAGTCCAGCAAAAGGTAATAATAAGTTTGAAATAATTGACACACAGCATGACTTCAACATAGTTTCCCTCCCTTTACATCACCTTTCTGTTTTCTAAGGTCAACAGCAGTTACGAACAGACTGAAAATGACAAGGTATCAGAAGTGGTGACTGATGTCACTTCAAAAGCCAACAGTTGGCGAAGTAATGTCAACTGCCCCTCCCCCCTTTGAAATGAAACAAAGTCTTAACTTATAAAATGCATACAAATGGTACTCAGGATAGCATGGTGGTAGGAACGAATAACAATCTATGCAGAGGTATAAACAAAACAATAAACTATGTTAGAGAGTTGGCTACAACTTTGATATGTGGAGCATACTAAAGTATGGAGATTGTAAATAATTCTGATTGTAAAATGATATATATGAAAATTTCCAGCATATGCACACACCAATACTTGGCATGTGTAACTAAAAAGAAAAAATCTTCATTTATCATAAAAATATATGCATACTTTCAGCTTACAGTAAAATTACTCTTCTTAGACACATTCATTGTTTTTACCCTTTCTTCAAATACTGTTTACTCCTGAAAATAATTTCTCAAAGCAGAATAAAGTTTAGCTACCATATTAATCTCTAATGATATTTCTGACCTACTACAGCAATGCTTTTCACCAAGGAAGCTGTATAAAATCAAATTTTATTATTCACAATCAAGTGTTCATGTGCATACAGATAGATTCAAGGTTTCCTGTTTGTTCAGATTAATGTAAAACCCCTCAGGAAGTGGCATGGGAATTTTGATCATACGATCATACCAAAATGGAGAGACAGAAGCAGCGAGAGCAGCAATTTCTGGATTGTACATGCTACTATTGAAACGAACAAAGAGGAAACCTAGGCTGAATCTCCATTGAGAACATATATGTACTTTTCAAAAAATAAATGTGTTAAATCTGATTTATGTACTTAAAATATCTGTACATAGGTTTTCAGGCAGAAGCATGAATCTGTATAAAATCCATGAATTCTCATGTCCCCCGTTTGCCTAACCCCGGTCATTCAGCATGTCCATTGCACAGTATATTCAGAGTAGTTCAACAACATGTTAAAAGATGACGTAAGTGCATTTACACTGCAAGGTTCAGATTCTTATGTGACAACCATGTCACCCACTTCACTCTTCAGTGGACTACACTCTACAGCAAGAAGGAAAAACAAACCAGAAGGTTAAAGGAGCCGCATCATGCAAAATACCCTTGGCAACCCAAGTTCATCACCCACAGGAAAACACTTCCCTCCCCCCACAAGCTTCTCTTAGCGTGAGCTAAATATCTGACTAGCACTACACGACTGTACTTTGAACAGAAGGGACATGACGTCACGCGTTAAAGGGCTTCCATGTGTGAGGAAATGTGTCATGAATTCCAATTTTACCCGCAAGCACCTGCAACCCCGTCACCACTTCCTCATTTTCAAACCAATGCTTCAGACCTAACTCGAATTCAACTGGTCACAGTTGCGTTTTGTTTTTGGCAGAGAAATCATTCTTTTATAAGGCATTTGATTCATGGCATTTTTTTTGGTAGAAAATTAGCCATTAGTTTGTATTTCAACAGTTTAGACCAATAGATTTTTCTTCCTCCCTCTCTCTATATTTAAGAACTACTCACAGCAGGAATTACTTTTTAACAGAAAATAGGTGAAGGCAAAAATGTCATTGCCCCCCGCCCTAGGGCTTTCTCTTTTTTCTTCTTGGTAAAACTGCAGCAGGTTGAAATTGTAGATCAGTCAAGACGCTGCTTCTTTTCGCAATGCCTGCATAGGGGGGCCTCCTACATGTAATCACCAGTGGCATGACAGTGAACCCCCAAATTTCCCACAGAGCACAGAGTTTTGCTTTGATGGTGGACATAGATGATGCAGCATTCACATAAGCTCCAGGTTCTGACACCCTGACATGCAGCCAGTGGGTGATCAAGAATCTGAGCCTTAGATTTATGCCATGGTAGAGGCCCGGCTAATGTTCTGGGTAGCTTCTTCAACTGACTCTAATAATGTAACTGAGGGCTCGTGTGTTGGCAGGGTCTGAATTGTAGTTGCAGAGATGGGGTCAGAAGGTCACCATAGGGAGTGTCTGCTGCCAGGTATGAGCCACAGGAGGAGAAACTGGAGTCCAATGATAGACCACAAGGAAGGGTTTAATCCAGAGACACCACCACAGTCGGTATAATCCTCCTGTTGGAAATACATACAAATAAAGAACATTACCATCTCGAAGAAACACGTAAAAAGCAACTTTTAGGTTAACTCACATTTACTCCACTTTTGAACTTACCTGGTAAAATTGTTTGCCCTGGAACTGAACTGGGTAATATTGATCTAGATATTACGGTACAGAAACTGTGCTAAAGAGGTCTGCATGGTGCCATTTGTCAAACGCTTGACATTCTGATAGTGATGAATAAAAGCTAATAATGAATTCTTGTTTGGATATAGGAATTACTAATTAAAAATTCGACTGCAATGATAAACAATTCTTTATATTTACATATCTAAGTTATAAACATAAATGCAATAATATTTTAATACTTAACAACTATTATTTTTAATCTGTTATCCATAAGCAAAAATCAATAAACTGAAGAAATAAAATCCATTTCCCATATTTCTGATGTCCAAGGTGAACTTCTAGGCTACAGGCACCCTGACTTTAGGAATTACAGTAAAGTAAGAAATAGTGTATTTGAACCTGAAGCAATACGAGAGCATCCTGAAAACACAGAGTCCACATAAAAAACTAAAGTGGAAAGAGAAGCCAGGCTTATCCACTGAGCCACGCCATGCGCACGCATGCCTGGTGGCCACACCCACTGGCGCTCTTCACAGTGATGCCCAAGAGCACAGCTATTCTTGACCTTTTGTTCCACAGTTCCATGCTTTGCAACATTTTCCACAGTTTAAGATTCCCCACATTGTAGTCAATTTCATAAACGAAAGTCATGTCCACTCATTCTCATAAAGATACTTTTAAGAATTCATTGACCCAAGGCTCATTTTCCACGGATCGAAATAGGTTACAGAAATAAATGTGAGCAAGGATTTTTCGTAGAGTAATTTTACAGAATCTAAACTCTCAAAGACTGGGAGCTTCTGATTTACTTCCCTGACAGATTAAAGTACTACATGAAGCTGAGTAAATGAATGGCATTTCTTCTTTGTGTTTGGAGGTAGCACAGCAGTTTTCTATTCAAGAAAACACAGAAAATAACACACCAAGTAAAATTTTTTAAATTTTGAAATGCTGTCTCTTAAATTCTGTGGTAGCTTGAATGTATTTGGTCCTCATAAGCTCATAGGGAGTGGCACTATTAGGAAGTGTGGCTTTGTTGGAGTGGGTATGGTCTTGTTGGAGGAAGTGAGTCCCTGTGAGGGGAAGGGCTTTGAGGTTGCCTATTCTCAAGATACCCCAGTGTCTCAGTCAATTTCCTGTTGTCTGTAAGATGCAATACTCTCAGCTACAGCGCCACATCTTCCTGTGCACTGCCATGCTCCCCATCATGATAAGGGAGGGACTGAACCTCAAAAGCCGTAAGCAAGCTATCGTCGTTAAATGCTTTCCTTATAAGAGAAGTATGATTTAACAAGGAGTCCCCCAGTCTGGCTATGTATTACTCATGGAAATAAGAGTCAGCATACAGATGCAACTTGCTTATATCTGAAGAACGGATGTTGTCACAGAAACTCCTATAAAAATACAGCATGTCTTTACGCTCTAGACATGAACTCTGAAGAAATAGTCTCTGGCCCTTCATTGTTTTTATGGTGATAAATGTGTCTGCCTCTCTTGTGGAGATGGTAGGTTAGAAGTTGTTACAAGCCCATGTTATGTAAAAAACATCATGGTATACATGTTTAAGAAATTCGAAATCACAAGTGCGCAGATTTCAGGAGAAACTTCAGCATTTTCCTCTCGACAACAGTGAAATCCCACTGGCAATCAACCTGATTTTTAAGAGAGTTTTTCATAGTAGAAAAATAACACATTAATATTTTAGCTTAATATTAAAGTCAATAAAATGAGAGGTGCCAATATTGTATGTATTTATCTTGATAGACAAAAGACTTTTACTGGACTGCCTCACAGGGCACCCCTCTCAATAGAGTATTAATAAAAACATCACCTGTTATTTTTATTTCCTGTTCTGTCCATCACTGATTAAAGGAGAAATAGCCACACTGTATTTTACAGTTCACAGTTGCATTCATGTGGTTTTCTCTAAGGCTGGCATTATGATACCCTGCATAGGCATGGCTGAAGTCTCTTCTGTACGAGGTGATTAAATAGGTATTGGAAAACTTCTTTCTCCCCAATCAGAACATAAGAAAACTGCACAAAGGCCATAGTAATTTAAAGAAAACTTGGATATTTTAGAAATTTTTTTTCAAAATTAAATACTTTGATTAAGGGGATATGATATTTTGTGTTCTGAATTATAACTATGTCATTTCTTTCCAAAGACATAAAACATCCAACAATAATGGATCACTTTTAATTTTAGGGAAATCTGTGGGCAAGTAGATACTTCAAAATTACCCTTTTAATGGAAATATACCCCTAACACATGCTGTGTTTCCTTTCATTTTTAAAGAAATATTTTCATTAACCTTAACTTCATTAACCCATGAGTTGAGTGATTTTTTTTCATCCATGTTAGGCATTGACTCAGAGCATCTGTGGTCACCCCCCCAAGACCCTTCATATTGGGCCCATTGACTTTCCCCTGTAGATAAAGAAGGGAGGACAAGGAGGTACATAAGGTTTTCCTGTGAGCAGCAACAATTGCTAAGAAGGAGAGATTTGGGGGAGGTGTAGCTGGCCACACGTTGTGTAGACTCCTGTCAATAAACTTGGGAGGAATCCTTACTTGTATCTGTTGCTACCTTCCCTATCTGAAGTGAATGCAAAGAGACACAGCAGGAAATGTCACACAATGTCATGAACCTCATGAGATAGTATAATTGATCAAGATTTTATATGTAGAAAGCATAAGAATTATATATATATATATAAAGTGCATATTCACTTTATGTACTCAGCAACCTACGTTTATAATCTGGGTTTGCTTAAAATGACACAATTCTCCCAATAGGCATACTTTAACTTTAATGACCGTCAGCAATTTTGCTTGTCTTTCTTTTGCTCTTTACCTTGTAAAGTAAAATAAAAACCCCGTTGAATGCTCTACTTTGGATGCTATTGTTTTAGGAAGTCCTTGTGGTGTGGAGCTTTGTAATTGTATAGCCATACTATGACAGTGTGCCAGGGCTCTTGCATTAGATGTTCAGGAGGGTCACAGGAGATGTGCCCAGATGGCAAGTGTTTATTTACTTGATGCTGGTTCATGCCTTGGGCTGCAGAACTGTGGGAAAACACTCTGCCTTGGAAAGCAAGCATCTCGTGCGAACAATCTGCACTCAGATATTTGTGTGGTAGACATTGGATTTGCGCAAAGAGATCACAGTCTTTAAAGCCTTCTCTGCAAATAATGCTTACATTGAAAATTAACTTCCATTTGTGTAGGAAAGTTGGCAAACAAAGAAAAGCTATCATTGCAGTAGCCAGTGATGAAGGATGAACAATCTAAGGCATTACTGTGCAGTATTGTTTCTGCACTAAAGAATGGAAAATTCTCATATTTCAATGATCATATACACATGCTCCTATTTCTGTAAGCATCCTTCATGGTTTTCTTGGTGTTCTTGTCTATTTTATTAATAAAATTTTAGGTCCTCTTTAGAACATTTATCTGCAATTTTCTTTAATATTTGTTTCATGGAATATTTTCATTAAGTAGTGGTAGCTTAAAAAGCCCAGTAGTTATTATTTTTACATCTAATTGATAGGGTGTAATTCATATCTATCTAAAAATTTTATAATTGTAAAAGTAAATTGCATAATGAAACTTAAAAATTAATGGATTTTTATACCATTTCATATATGTCATATCATATAAGTTGATACCCTTTGATTCCATTTTGTTTATCTTTATTATTATTTAAAATAAGGACATCTATAGGAGCACCCTATTACATTTAAAGTGATTAATTACATACTTTTAATGGACTGATAAATGTATATTCCAGATCACACTGTGTATATTGGTTTTATGGATGTATGTATGTATTTTACAAAGGAATATTCTTTGAACTATTTTACCATGAAAACCATTAGTTTATCATCACAGAAAACAAACGTGGCTGTTTCCTGTGCTTTCCTCTGCTCTCCCAATCTTCCACAAGCCCACTCGGCTCTTACTAACATCCACCTCGTCTGGGGAATTCCTAATCAGTGACTACTTGAGGACCAACGATGGCAGAGAAGGCCAAACGCTGCTGCAACATTACCGTGACAATAATTCCAGAGCATCAGAAATGAAACAGCGTTAACGATACATGGAACCTGAGCCACAGAGGCACCCCGCTGCAGCTTGCTTTCTTACTACAGAAACTTCCCCAAAGATTAAAGATTAATGGCCATTTTGGCCCAGGTTCAAATAGGGCTTAAAATGAGTTCAAACTTAGAACTCTTTATACTAAAATATTACAATAAGCATATGCATATTTTGGGAATAAGTCCTAAGATGCTATTTAAGTTAGATTTGCCAGGAAAAAAAAGGAAAAAAAAACAGAAAAAGAATAAGAAAACATCTGAGTGACTGGTTCAGATGTTCTTAAGCTACATTTGAAATGGCCCATTAATTCTACTTAAACATTTAAAAATTAAATCAAGATCACAAGTTCTAATAATTATGTATTGAGTACAAGTAAAATTTCGAGAAAGTTTTTCAATTTTTATCTATATTGGTGTAATGATTATATCAACACATTATAAGAAAAACAATGATCTTTAAACCAACATAAAAATCTGATCTGCTGAGCTTAGCATGAGAAACAGATGCAACGTTTGAAAAAGAGCATCTACAAAATAATATTAGTATTGGAATTGTAATAATCTTGTTTCAGAATGTTTTATCATGGACTTAAGTATATGGGTTCTTTTCTAAAATTCTAAGTCAAAACCAAAAGAAAAAAAAACATTAGAGGAAGTGACTGGTCAACCACAGCCCACTCAAACTAGAAGGATCTAGCATCGTGGAGCTGGCAGGACTCCTTGTACAAACAACTTGATCCTATTAACAACGGGCGAAGTAGCAAGTACAGGGAAGGGAAAGAAAGCCTAGCAAAGAAGACAAGCAGGAGGAGATTTCCTGCAGTCTACTGGCAGTTAGCAGTTAGGTGAGCCTCCACCCAGCGCAGAGGCACAGCACCGTTGCAAATAAGCACTGAGAAAGTGCTCTACTGCTGAAGAAAAGACACATGGTTAGCACCGGCCAAAACAGCTGATACATTCAGACTGCTTGAAGGTATCAAATATCATTTTGCCTGAATGAAGTGATACAGTGTCTTCTGATGAGAATATTTGAGGTGGAGTTTTTACATCATCTTGTAAATTCTTCTCTGTGACTTTAATCTGTGCTTGTACTACTGAAGTTGATGACAGGTAGCTGATGGATGACGTTTCTGTAATGACTGACATTTCTCTGGGGCTCCTAAGAAGCTCTTTGAGAAATGGCTAACATGAGCAGGCCACTAGAAAACTCGACAGATGGAAGGTAAGGTAGAGATAATAGCAGGAGCCCTCATATCTGTGTGCTTCAAAAGCCTTCCTTGCTAAATTTGGAAAATGTAATTTTAATTTGGAATCACTTTTCATGACAATATATCAGTTCTTCTTAAATAGATCCGACTGCCACATCTTATATTTTTAGATCTATTCCCACCAACAATTTGGTTTGTTTAACTTACTATGTGAATGTGTCATGCATGTGATGAGGGAGCCAGAAAAGAACATCCTCTGTCCATCTTATTGCCTCGAGACAGTGACTGCCACTGAGCTGAGAGCTCATCACGTTGGCAAGGGTAGATGGCCAGTACGTCTGTGATCTGTCTGTCTTTATTCCCTAATGTTGGGGTTCCAATCACTGGCAGTCATATCTGGCTTTTTATGTAGGTTCAGAGAATTAAAATTCAGCTACTCTGTTTGTTTTAAATTAACATATAAATTTGGGTAACATATTCTTGTGAAAACGAGTTACTATTTCTGAGGCTGATATTGCTGTGTTTTAGGAAAAACACCTGAAAAATACACATTAATTCCTGGATGTCTCCACAAGTCTTTAAAAAAACAATTGGCAAGAAGACAATGCTTTGTTCTGTTTGAATACTCTTTGAGGTATGTAAGCCAGTGAGCGAAAATAAAACAGAAAAAATTAGACACTTGGGTAATATTACATTGAAAATAGTAAAAATATATAGACAGTGATCTTTCTATTACAGTCATCTTTGTGAACAAAGCTGGCTAATTTTAGAAGCAAAGACATTGAATATATATAAGAATACATGTATATATAAATTAATAAACATTTTATATAGCTGAATATATGTATACTGACTGACTATAATAGGATGTCAAAGCAGTAGGAAGTAGAAAGTGCTAAGTTTTAGGAAAAGTTGTAATCATCATTAGACAATATATATTAGGTATGGGTTATAATATTTTGTGAGCTTAGCCCTATATTTTGTCTAAGATAAAAGGAAAATAAATTGATACAATTGAGGGGGTGATAGAATTAAAAATGAAATAGTGGAAAGGAGACGAAAAAATTAAATAATAACACAAAGAGACTGTGGCAACATGTACAAGACCTGCATAGGTCTGTACATGATGGGTCCTAGGGCTAAAGATCAAGTAGACACATGACTCCATCCTTAATCCAGAAGTTATCTCCAATTAAGAGTCACTTGCAAATGAAAACCTAGTTTTCTCCAAGGGAGTTTCACTGGGGAAGCAAACAATCCGCTCTTAAGGGCAGGCCCCAGCTGTAGATGATCAACATAAAATGAACACATCTTTGGAGGTTCTTTGTCTCATAAAGACGTGTCAGCGTTTCTGCTTTATGTTTGGTTTTGTTTTATTTTTATAACCCTATAGGTCCTTTGTGTATGTATTATGGTATTTCCCCTCTGTATGCTATGAGTATCATTGGTTAATAAAGAAGCTGCTTTTGGCCAATGGCTTAACAGAGTAAAGCCAGGTGGGAAGAAATAGAGAGAGTAGGAAGATTCAGAAAGAAGCCATGTAGTCACTGCCAGAGAAAGACATGGCAGAACCTTGCCAGTAAAAAACAGACATGTGGTGATACACAGGTTAATAGAAATGGGTTAATTTAAGATATAACAGCCACAAATATGCTTAAGCTATTAGCCAAATCGTATTGCAAATAATACAGTTTCTGTGTGATTATTTCTGGTGTCTGGGTGGCTGGGAAACAAACAAGCAGCCCCACCACAAATCAGCATGCCAACGTGGTTGACTATATCCACGTAAATCCTGAGAACGCTTAAAAAGGAATTCTAGACATACAAAAGGACAGAGTTAAGCATGGCTTTTTGACATCAGCATTTTCTTGGGTGGGCTCTGTTTGCTAGAAGCAAGCAGAGGTATGATTCCTTTAAGAGAGGTCTTTCTGATTCAGCATAGGAAAAAAAATGACTTCTTCCGGGACCATGCTTCCACCCAAACTCTGGCTCTTTCAGGAGGCCCAGCACTTCAATGCGGTTTGTGGGCAGCATGCTGAAAGTCATTTGTTGGCAGCATGGGACAACTGCTTACCAGAGTTGAAGTGGTAAGCATGGTGGCTCCCACCTAGGAGTCTCAGAGGCAATGAACGGTCCTCCACCATGTTGGACAGGGCAGAGCCAAAAGGCAAAGCAGCCTTAGTCCTAGCCACACCATTTTGCATTTTAAGAAGTAGTCCTGGTCAGAAAAGGATTATAGATACACAGTAAAGACAGATTCAGATAAAAAAAAAAAGACCTCTGAATGGGTCACAATGTTAGATAAATGCACGTAGGCTTGGGAGAGAGGAGAAAGAAGAGTATAGAGAGTTATAAAAAAAGCAAATGAATATTTTTTAAAAATAAGTCTTTAAAGAGACAGAGTAAACTTGTAGAAAAAGTAATAAAGAAAAATAAGCCACTTAAAGATGGAATATACACAGAGAGTCTGAATTATGTATATTATTGTGTTTTCTTTATAGTTTTTGACATAGAGAGACAGTTCATTGTATGGACTGCTAAGCTAAACCAACATATATGTTTTAAAGGTTTCTTGGCTTCAAAATTTGGGTCTAAGGATATGTTGCTTTGGAAAATAGGTTATTCTTTTGTTCCCACAGTGGATGAGAACCTATGGATTTCTTCCAAAATAATGTGGTTTGATGGATCAAGACCTTCTGAAAGGTCACTGTGAACACGCCCAAAATTACTTTGCCCTACAAAAAGCATGAAGCAGTTTGGAGAGAACTACACCCAAATTCCAAAATATTGTTTATAAATGTTTATTTACATTTAAAGGAGGATATGCTATAGAGATTTGCATGGGTATAAATAAAAATGTAGTGTATAATTAAGAAATACAGGTTAATAGATATTCATCTATAATAGTCAAGTTTGTAGTCATGTTAGGTTTTCTAGATATACAGATATATATTTCAGAAGAATAGGGATTCTTCAAATCTTTCAAAGTCCTTAAGAATATGGCATTTAAAATGTTTAAGAAGGTAGGATTTTTCATGGCAATGAGACATATCTGTTTCTGGCAGTACCAATCTACATCAAGAGGATAGTGGGCATCGAAGAGGCTTCTTATGGAGTTTTTCAGTCATTTGGGTAAGAAACTGCTCTTGCCTGGACTGCTTATTATTAGGCTGTATGAACTGGACATGGAGAACCCACAGAAAAATGACTTCTGAACTTGCCTAAAGGTGAGACAGTCCTTCGGGGTTCCTGCTTCATGAAACAGTCTGCCAGACATTCTGCAGGACACAGAAGAAAGCAACTGATGGACGTTGACATTACAAGGCAGAACAGATCTTTAGATTTTCTGCTTCATGGAAAAAATCTTCTAGATACTATGGGCCTATAGGCTGAAGACTGGATGCCCCCACATTACAGAAGAACTTTACTTTGGGTGACTGTCCAGGCAGTGAGATGTCTCTGTAAATTCTAGAGTTTTGGAAGTTGCTTACAATACATTTCCTGTTAACATAGGTAATATTATATCCTTCTGGGATCTTTGATGGAGTTGAAAAATAAATACAGTTTTCCTTAGCTATGAAAAAAGATAAAGTAGATGTAAATGTTGTAACTGTAAGTCTTGCATGATACCTCTTTTGTTTTATGTAATCTTGCTATCCTAAGGTTAAAACATTTTTATTTAGACAGAAAAGGGGAGATGATATGGGATTCCCCTCTGGATACTGTGATTACCATTGGTTAATAAAGAAGCTGCTTTCGGTCAGTGGCTTAATGGAGTAAAGCCAAGCAGGAAGAGATATATAGAGAAAGCAGGTGAAGTCAGGGAGACACCATGTAGCTGTTGCTGGAGAAAGATGCACCAGAACCTTTCCGGTAAGCCATAGTCACGTGGCAATACACAGAGTAATAGAAATGGGTTAATTTAAGATATAAGGGTTAGCCAGAAATATGCTTAAGTTACTGGCCAAACAGTATTGCAAATAATATAGTTTCTGTGTGATTATTTCAGTTTTGGGCAAGTGGCTTCTGCCAACAGCTTCTGGTTTTGTGTTTTTATGGACTTCCTGTGTGTACAAAAGTATGTACATGCAATTTTTGTGCTTTTTTTGGCTCTTTTTCTTGTTTGTTGTTTTGTCCTACTCTAGGTTTGTTTTATTTTATTGTTATTTCTTAGATTCAGTGTTTTCTAATTAAAGACAGAAAGGGCGTGGATCTGGATGGGAAGGTAGGGAGGGGAGGAAAGGAGGACCTGGGAATAGTTGCAATAGTAAGGGGATAGTAATCAGAATATATTGTACGATAAAAACTATTTCAAATGAAAGGAAAAGGAACGTGTGCTCTAAGTCTGTAGCCCTCTGTCAATACCAGGTCTTCAAATAATAGCTCTTGCTAGTGTGTGCCCTGCTAGCATTGTATGCTCAGGCTTTTGAAGACCCAGTACACCACCCTCATGTTTAGTATGACTTTGGTCTGCCGGCATCCATGTTCCCCTGTGGTTTTGGGATGTCTCACAGGCAGTCCTGGTAAAACAGTAGGGCTGTAACACATTATAGATTCTCTGAAAGAAAAAGCCTAACCAATTGTTTTTGAAATGACTCTTGGTCATTTTTCCCTAAATGCTTCACTTAACAATTACTAAGCATCTTTTATATGAATATAGCTTAAGAATTATATTTGAGTGAATGGAGAATTGGCACAGCATTAAGGCTGATCTTTCAGAGGATCTGGGTTTGATTCCAAGTCCTCATGTGATGGCTGACAACTAGCTATAACTCTAGTCCCAGAGGCTGTGGTGGCCTCTTCAGGCCACCTTGGGCATGAGGCACAAAGGTGGTGCACAGATTATATATGCAGACAAAGCATCCATATACACAAAATAATTTTCTTAAAAAAAACTGATAAGGAGAAAATATAACAAAATATTTAGATAATAACTATCCAAACAAGTTTTTAATTGGATGATGACTAACACATCCTAATTAAAATCAAAATAAGACCTGCAGGATTGGAATATAAATTAGGGTAAGAGACATACTTACTGTGATTAACATTTTCTACAGGTTGTTATTATTCATTATTATGTCTTTAACATAATTGCATAGACTGTTAAAAGTTTATTGAAGTTTGGATTGAAAGTGAAATAGTGGAAAAGGCAGAAGAACTCCTAACTTTATGCTAACCATAAAAAACTAATGAAATGAAATTTTAGTTTACTAGGAAGTACATCATGCTTGAGAGAAAAGCTATGGTAAAGACATAATGATGAGTTAAAAATGAAACACAACTCTTTAACTCCTGTGGAAAGTGACTATTAATTTCTATTACTATAACTCATGGAAACCCTTACCAGGACATTGTTGTCAAAGCAGACATCAGGCCCTTTTCGGTATCTGGGTTGCTTCACCATGTCGCAAGGATCTGGACCGTCAGCTAGAGAGGCTTGTCAAGGAACAGGGTAGATGGAACTTCTTCCCCACATGGTCAAAATAGGCAATGAGATACATGGATTTCCAAAATCAATCATGACCAACCTATGCCAGGGCTCTCAGCCAACAGAACCAATTCAAGTATTCGGAATGGTGAGAAACTGTTCAATGAACGCTTCTCACTGGTCCTGAGTACTGCCATCAGTCCTGACTTTCCAACCAAAGTTTTGGTACTGCAGTATTTTTCTCTATAGGATAACAAACAGGGTGACAAACTTAAATATTCATTGCTTTAAGATGATCTCCTCCAGACATCCCTTGCACCAAAGGATACAAGTCTGCTCCGCTTGCATGAGCAGCCGCGTGTCACAGGGACACGTCCCTTTGCTCTCCACCATTATGAATACTAAGTTAGTGTTCATCAGCTTTTCTACATGAAAGATTCTGCAAAATATATTGTAGAAAAGATTACTAAATGAAAACCGTCCTTTGGAAAAAAAAGAATGGAAATCATTCCAAGATCCTTTCTTAATGAAAAGAAAGATAAAACAATGTATTAAAAAAAAAACAAAGCATCACCATCTGGGATAACACACACACACACACACACACAAACACACACTCTAAAATGAGTATGACTTCAAGATAACTGTTTTTATTTACTAACATGAACAAATTCCCTCTCTCAAAAATAGAAAATCTTTAAGGTCATATTAAAAACATCTTTGATTGAAATCTTTAAAATTGTTAGTCCTAATTACAAAGTAAGTACTATTTAGTTAATGCCCAAAATTCTATAAATGCTTGATTTTAAACATACAGGAAACGGCAGAATTTATAATTGGCAATAAACCAACAATCCTTTATTTTAGAGGCAGGCAAATCAGGAAACAAAAAGCAGCTAAGCATATTGTCAAGCTGAGGTCAGAACAGAGTGTGGAGTGAGGCTCCTCACAGGCTTTCTGCAAGGGCACAAATGTTTTCTATCCGATACGGGAAGCAAGGCTCTTGCAATGTGACATAAAATTTTCATTATTGCATTTAACTTTAATGGTAATGCAGACAGGTGTCTGTAGCTGGCGACCGTTACATTGCAGAACTCAGAGACAGAATCAGGCTGTAGCTCTATGCCGAGTGCCAATTGCTTTGTTTTCCTTTGTAACCAATATGTGAGCAAGATCTAATTTCTTTATGTTGTTTTAAAGATGAATTTTACTAGCTTTTCCTTTTGAACTGGGGAAAAGCATAGACCACCTTAAGCGAGAGTGCTTTCAAGCGATGCGTTCGACCAGTTTCTACCCTCTCAGATCTTCATATACACATTGCTGTTAGAGGACCACAATTAGTGCACAGCCAGAGTGCTGTGCACACACCCCAACTGCAGCCACTCCAGGCTGCTCCTCTAGCTTCTAAACTTGAATGTTCTGTACACTCACTTTTAAATAAAGTGATCTTTACCCAGAGTTCATGTCTGACTTCGCCCTTTACCTTCCTTCTCATAAACTACACCTCCTTGAAGTACCTTACAAAATCAAGTCGTGAAAAATATTGACTATGCCTGTTGCTTACTCCTTGGAGTAAACATCTGTTATTAATGTTGTAGACTAACTTTGTCAGCCCCCAGCAACGATTCCAATGCTTTCCTAGGTTACCTTATCTCGTCCCCTTGTTTTTGCTGTTCATGCTACTCTGGAAAACTTGCCCTCCGTCTCTTTTTAAAAAAGCCCCTCCACACTTTATACCCGGTGGCTCAGGGATCAAATAGCACGGATTATGACTTTCCCTTCAGGCCTTCCTAAGCTCCCATCTTGCCTTCCTCCTCTGTTCTATTACAGTCAAGTGCTATGGGACAATGCTTTTGTACACAAGAATGATTTGCCACTCGTATTGCTTTAATAAAGCACTGATTGGCCAGTATCCAGGCAGGAAGGGTAGGTGGGGCAACCAGACTAAGAGAATTCTAGAAAGAGGAGAGTCCAGATGCAGTTTTCAGTCAGACGCAGAGGAAGCAAGATGAGAATGCTAAACTGAGCAGAAATACCAAGCCACGTGGCTAAACATAGATAAGAATTAGGGGCTAATTTAAGTTGTAAGAGCTAGTTAATAAGACTGAGATAATAGGTCAAACAGTTTATAATTAATATAATTAATATAAGCCTCTGTAGGTTTCTTTGGAGCTGAATGGCAGCAGGGCCAGGCTAGATAGAAACTTCTGTCTACAGCCAAGTATAATTTCTCTGTATTTAAAAGATGTTTTTAGAATGGTAAGATTAACAACGATCTTGGGAGATGTTTTTCTCAGAGCTTTCAATTGCACATCAAAGTTGTTATATGATTTCATGTCAGAGAAGGGTAGAAGTAGAGAAAGAACACCCCAACATTTTACAACCCTTCTTATCTATCATAGATGAAAAGGACTCGCATTTGATTGAAAGTAAACTTTGTTACAAAGTTTTCGATATTGACGTTGCTTATGAAAATGCGTTCAGGTTTCTCCATTCTGTCTAAAATCAGAAGCGGTTATCTTTATCATGCAAGTGGAGCTAAAACAATTCTAAGTTTTCAAGACTTCATGCGACCTATAACAGAACCATGCATTTCTGACATTTTCAGCTTACAACAACTATTCATCTCAAAGATCACTGGAATTTCTGTTATTCTCCGTGACTACGACAGGTCTGAACGCTGCCCTTGGTAAACAAGGACTGTGCCACACAAAGGGGCAGAGTACCTGGAGCAGTTCCCACAGTCCAGGACACCACCGAATGATTTACCATCGTTATCAAAGAAGTACTGGGTTTGTTCCGTGATGCAGCTCTGCTTTGACAGGGAGGCGGTGAAGTCATCCTCCTCCATCTCAACTGTGGGAGGCAAGGAGAAGATCATCACCACCGGAGAAGCCGCATTTCTTAGAATCACTGCTCGCACAGACAATTAACGATTAATGACAAGTGTCTGTTTGGTTGGTTTACTGTTGAGTGATTGCCTGACAGTCATTAAACAGTGCTTGGTAAGTTTCTAAATAATAAATTCATACTTAAGCTACAAAATGCAGACCAATGCGGACTATAACAGTTTATAAACCATTGGAAAATAAGTTTCAGTATATCAAAAGTATCAGTTTGATGATCTCTTTCTTTTGCTCACACACATGCGTGTACATACACATACA